>CM060245.1:18332348-18364791 GCA_030555515.1 Acutogordius australiensis | reverse complement strand
AATCGCTCAAAATCTCAGAGGCAAACTACCAAAAAGCGTGGAATGCTCTCAAATGAGATACGACAACAAACGACTTATATTGCAAAAACACCTGGATGCAATACTCGAGCTTCCAGAGATGCATGAGGAAAACTATCAACTATTACAACAATTCGTAGACGGGGCTGAACAAACATACAAGAGCGTTAGCCCCATGAAGCGACCAGTAGAAAACTGGGACGACATCTTGATACATGCAATCTCCAAGAAACTAGATTCAGTCACACGATCAAGGCGTGGGAAACATCGTTAGCGAAAGATAAAATTCCCACCCAAAAGCAATTTGTTAAATTTCTCAAACGCCGTTGCCACATTCTTAAAGCCACTTATAAACTTGCAGAGGTAGACAATCGCAAAAATACAGTCCACAGCTCAACATCTGAACCAACATCGAATCCAATTCAAAACATAAACAGATGCAATTCACAGAATTTATCACCGGGGGATCGCGAACAAGCCGTCATTGATGAACGGCCAAGCGCAAAGGTTGAGATCGTTTCCGACTTGAAACAGATGTGTCGGCAAATTCTTATGCATCAGTCGCATTGCCAATTACAGCGGATTTTTGGGAATCCGTCAGAAAAGGTAGTTTTTGTCTATTTGAAGACAGTTACAATACGTCTTTTGCGCTTAGCGATCAAAACTCTGAAACAGTTTGCTCATGAAAAAAAGTCAAAAGAATTTCTTATCGGTTCAAAAATTGCTCTCGAGAGATTTATACGTTGATGATCTCTTGACAGGGGCCGATACGGTATCTGAATCTCTCGAAGTCATACGGCGGTTTAAAACTTTGCCAAACCATGAGGGTTTGACTTTACACAAATGGATGTCGAACGATCTTGGGTTACTTCTCGATACTGCAGTTAATCTGACGAAACAAAGCCCTATCTTCATGAGCGACGATCAAAACGTTACCTGCGTATTCAGTATTAGTTCTAACACAATTTTTCTAGCAACGAAACGTAAAATATCTTCTACCATTGCCCGAGTTTTCGACTCACTTGGATTGGTAGGACCCATCACGGTCCAAACTAAAATGATGCCAAAATTGGTTAAAATGGGATTGGGGTGATCCCATACACAATATCACTGCTAAAGATTGGTTCCAACTTACGAGTCAACTGTTGCATTTTAATGCGATTACAATTCCGCGACAACCAATTATCTTAGCCCACCATGCATGGAAATTTACGAATTTTCGGATGCCAGTGAGAAGGCATATGGAGCTGCAATTTATTTGGTCAGTATCAAAGGGTCTAGTCAAAAGGTTCCATTAGTTTGTTCAAAATCGCGTGTGGCACCTTTAAAGGCCGTTTCCATTCCCAACTTTAATTGTGTGGGGCAGTACGACAAGATTGCTCTCAACAACTATACGAGCACTCCCAATAGATTTCGATAGTATATTATGTTGGTCTGAATCCACAATCGTTTTAGCCTGGATCGCAGCCCCAACACGTTGGAAGACTTTTGTATCTAATAGATTGTTTGAGATTCAAAAGCTCTTTAAAGATTGGAAGTGGGAACATGTATCATCCCAAGAAAACAATGCGGATTTGTTGTCGAGAGGCTGCTCTTTGAGCGAATTGGATAAAACCGTATGATGGAACGGTCCTGAATTCTTAGTTTCATCATCTAAGTCATACCAAGATTCGTCCGCGTGTCAAATGACAATCACGAAAGAAAAAAATAACATTGCTTCAATTCTATTCTAAACATAAAACGCTAACCATGTTTTTATCTGTAGATAATTCATTGTTTTCTATACAACTTTTGATCGTTTACTGAAAGTGATCGCTTACTGTTTACGCTTCATTCACGTAGAATTGCCTACTGTTCGAATTAGTATTTTTCAACCGTTCGCCCCTTTTTGCGTTGGTCACTTTGGTCCTCTTGCAATAAAGGAAGCCACACGAAGAAAATACTGGCAAATCAAGGGTTATGGATATATTTGTCTGATTTGCCACAAAGGCCGTGTACTTATAATTAGTGTCGGAATTGTCCACTTAAACTTTTTTAAATGCTTTGAAGCGCTTTATGTCTCGAAAGAAAACCCATTAACATCTATTCCGACAACGGTACCAATCACATCGGGGCCTAATCGGTTCAACCCCCTTAACGCACTCGAAGCAATTCTTAAGTCTCGGCCCACGACTCTGATATCAAATGACTCTAACAATTTAATAATGCTGACACCAAGTCATTTTTTGATCGGACGTCCAATAACATCCGCACTGGAGCCAAATCTGACATAACCCAATTTCTCACTTGAAGCGGTGGTAGCATATCGAAATGATGCATAACAACTTTTGTTCTCGATGGTCGCACGAAAATTTAACGCATCCACAACGTCGAAACAAATGGAAAGGGGCATCGACCAATTCAAAACTAGGTCAACATGTACTAGTTGCCGGAAACAATTTACTTCCTTTAATGTGGAAAACCGGTCGAGTTATTAACTTACGCCCAGGCAAGGATTCGAGAATTCGCGTTGCGACAATAACCTGCGCTAACGGTATCTACAAAACTATGTCCCTTCCCAATTACAGCTGAAGGTGATTTATTGAAAGATTAATTCTTCTAATCCCGGGGAGTATGTTAATAAAACATATATACGGGATCTACACCAAATCTTACATAAATACCAAGCCCGATGGCTTACAAAATATTTCGTATTCTCTTTACATAAATAAGAATGTTCTAATTCTATTTTTTTACGAAGTTCTATTACTATTATTATTTTTATTATTATTGTGATAAATTTTTTATTATTTTTATCATTTAAATTTTCCCCTTCAATAAATATGATCAAAAAACCCCGACGCTTCGGCCCTGTTGAAGATATAAAAACTTTTTTATTTTTAATTTTTAGAAGAGTATTTAAATATTTTTATGAATTTTTAAAAAAATCAATGGCGTCGTAGAGACCACACTACCGATGGGGCAACAGCCGGAATATGGTCCCGTATTCACTTCCTTGATTGCATCATGTTGAAAAAATTTATGAAGGAGGAAAAAAATATCAAAAAATTTTTTCCTTCACTTAAAATTTTAAGACAATCTTTTACAGCAAAATGCAATCGGTGGTTAAAGCAGTGAATACGGGACATGGTGTCCAGCCATTTTGCTTAAAAATACTTGAACACCACCTTTTTCCCCGGACATACGTTCGCCCCATCGTAGCATTGTGCCATCAGGTTCTTTGGTTCTAGATTATATTCTAACAAAAGATTGTTGACAAGTGAGGATCTTTGGCATAAGACTTATGAATTGCTCTCACAAATATACAGCTTTCTGTAACATCATATTTTTCTATATATCTAATAACAACAGAAATTCTGTGTTAGTTAGATCTCTTTAGCGGAAGAGAACTGTTTGAATGAAAACACTTTTTAAAAAAAGTAAGTATTTTTAATAATAATTTTTAGATATTTTGGGGGAGCAAATTTAATTTTATGGGGGTGGAAGGGCAAAAATAAAATTTATACGTATTTGGGGGGGGGGGGGGGGGGCAAATCTAATGGGGGGGGGCAAAAATAATATTACTATTTATTTGGGGGGGGGGGGATAACATAAAATTACTATGCATTTGGGGGGGGGCGGGCAATCAAACCCCCCCCCCCCCCCCCCCCCCCCCCCCCCCCCCCCCAGGGGTCTAAATTTGTGCCTGTACTACTGTGAAGTTTTATTTATAGCAGTTAAAAATATTATAGCATGCCAACAATCTTCAAAGCCCCTAGGTCCATAAAACCCCCAAGTTTATAACTGGCCCAGACTCCCCTAACTATTCTTTTTCAAAATTTATATAGTTAGATCTTTTTTTGTTTTATGTATTTTTGTGATTCTTTACTTTATTTAAGATGCATTCTAATAATAACTTTAAGAAAAACTCAGGTGATTAATTCACTGGACAATAAATTTTGCACGACCTTAAGCATCAATTATGGCAACTATCGTTTTTGGTCAAGTTTTTGGTGCTAAATACGAATATGAATTCAGAATTTTAGCCAATGCCTCAGATTTTTGGTTATTCGGTGTCAAAATTGAGATTTATTTATTTTTCATATTTATAAAATTAGTGGCTTTCGTCTAAAATCCGTTTTTTGATCCTAAATACCTTGAAAGTAAATTGCTAATAATTTTAAGCTATAACCTTTTTTAGATATGTTTTTTATAGGGAATCTGAATATGCCAGTAGATTTTTTGGTTAATTTATAGTTAAAGAAATTTTGTGTTTTTCTGAACTTTGGACGCGGTTTAAAAAAACTGAAGGCATTGGAAAAAAACTAAATTCGAGATCGTTTTCGCAAGAAAATTAAAAAACCAAAAAAATCCGTTTTTTGATCCTAAATAACTTGAAAGTAAATTGCTGATAATTTTAAGCTATAACCTTTTTTAGATATGTTTTTTATAGGGAATCTGAATATGCCAGTAGATTTTTTGGTTAATTTATAGTTAAAGAAATTTTGTGTTTTGCTGAACTTTGGACGCGGTTTAAAAAAATTGAAGGCATTGGAAAAAAACTAAACCCGAGATCGTTTTCGCAAGAAAATTAAAAAACCAAAAAAGATTCAAAAACGAAAATAAATTGAAATTTAATTTTTGCTTATTTACAATAGTTAAACTGTTAGATTTAAACTTCAAATAATATTTTTATTAAAAACCTATAATATATCGTATCGTATTTAAGTTTGGACGCGTAATATTTTGTATTATCTAAATGCCGATATAAGAGCTTGATATATAAATAAAATTTATTTTTTATTATTTGTGATTAAAAATATAAGTTACAAGGGATTTTTATATGCAAAAAAGATTTTTAAATTTTTTCTTTTTAGGGTATATTTAGATCTGTGAATTTGGTCAAAAAAGGTCATTTTTCGTTATAGACGGATCTAAGGAGCCAAAGACGGAAGAAACTAAGAAAAACAAAAAATGTATATGAGATTAGGCTATCATGAGGATGCATTCTTTTATGTTTTCATAAAATTCACGCTTCTGACATTAAAGGTGGGTGCACTTAAAGTTCCCAAAATTTAAAAAATGACCGAAGGAATGGATTTTGTGTTAAGAGTAGATTTAAAACCGGGGCCTGATATTAAACTTAGCCTCGACACACTTTATAGGCTTGGCCCGATCAGAACCTGCGAGTCGGCCGAGGCTAAATCACATTTTCGGCCCTATCCGGTTCAATTTCAAACAAAGTCGTATTTTAAATTTCAATATATTTTGTCCAATAAAATTCAAATACAATGCATCGAAATGTTAACTAAATATACGGACGACCTAGAGCGCATGTAAACTTGGTTGTGATTTACGCTCAAGTTTAGCAGCGTGGAGCCTGGTTACTAGTTGGATTGGTGACCGCCAACGAATTCCAAAGCCGTCCATTTTTTTGAGAGCCTAGGCGTAAAAAACTAGGTCACCGGCGCGTTTAAATCTTATAACTCTTCAGGACCTGCTTAACAATTAGGCTAAAACAGGGCAAATGTGTTTCCTTGCAACAATTATACTTTACTTTGATATATTTATGACCGAGGCAACAAAAAATAAATATCTCACAGGCTATGATGCGCCGGTTCTAGGGATATAATTTTTTTGCCTAAATTAATATTATGCTTAATTTTGTCTAGAGCCTTGCTCATGTTTTGTACCTCAAGTTGCCATCAAAGATGCTATCGAATCGAAACAATTTATTCAGGATATAGCAATAATTAAAGAAATCCTGCTAATTGAAGAGAAATATAATCGTAATAAAAATAATAAATTTACCAACAAAATTTTTGTAAATACCGAATCTGTTCCAAAGAGCCGAAACCCGAGCTTAATTCTATACCCACATCTTTTAAAAACCCTGTCAAATAACAAACTGATCAACTTATCGAGTGCTTCGCTAACTACAAATATGAAATTTATGGATTTCAAATTTACGACCCCTGAAATGTTAAAAACATATTTAAATAAAGCTTCTTCAATCAGCATAGATTCTATAATAAATTTGAATTACACAAAGAACGATTATGAGTCAAATGATTTATCAAAATTAATGATTGCTTCCACAACGTCAACAATTTCAGAAAGGACAGTTTTCTTAAATCACAATATTTCATTGCAATATCGGCAGGCAAATATAGATAGCACCATCGGTTTACCTAAACCAACCAGGAATTTGATTCCTTTTTACATTTCTCTCCCTTTAACTAGTGAAGTTAAAAAAATAAATTTTTCCAGATGGAAACAACAAACGACGACGAATAATTTTAATCGAACCGGCATGTTGTTGACAAAGGTTAGGCAAACAAAACTATCTCTCAAAGAACAATCAGCCAATTCAATAACACCGAATTTTGTTCATTCTGATTTATATGCTCTTGCGATTAATGTTACAATTATTCCCATGTTAAATAATACCTATAAGACTTCCCAGTTATTACCAGATTTGCGTATTTTAAACACGTCTGGACAAAGCACAACAACTTTTAAACATCATTTTTACACATCATCTGTTTTCAAGGTAATCAATACCCTGGAAATAAAAAAGTCAGCTAAAAAAGCAATAAGCCCTTTTAAAAATTATACAAAAATCTTCAAGGTTTCTAAACCTAGTTTTATACTCTATACGACTCCCTTTAGGACAAAAATTATACAGAGGTTACTACATCGTCACCAATATAATTGGATAAAAACTGTCGTCCCTACATCAATTAATCATCGAATTTTAAATGAAACACTTCAAATAACAACTGCCTCCGCTATTACGCCTATAGATATTGCCAAAAAATTACTTAAAACTAATGTTTTAAAACCAAGTTTTAAGCCCGTGACTCATTATCAGTTACCAAAGAGACATAAAAATACAAGAAAATGGGAGCGACTTGTAAATTTAAAGAAACAGAGATATTTTAACACAACTGTCTTGGTTAATACTAATCAGCGCAAATTCCCAGTTATCAATGTCAACACAAACCGCACGGAGGCGGAGCATAAGCTTAAAGTGGTTGCTAACCTAATTCGTAAATCTATCAAAAGGAAGATGAAATTTGATAATATAAAGCCTTTTAAAAAAGGAGCCCTCTTCTTAAATCAACAAAATAAAACAAAAAATTCTAATTTGTCACTTAATCAAATAAGGTTATTTGAAGCATTACCTTTTTATAAAAGAGTTAATTATAAATAGCTTTATTAAATCAAATTGAAAATTAAAACAGCAAAAGATCTGAATAATTGTTTTAAATCAAAAACAAGGCTTGCTTTTTGACTTACGAAAGGTCAAAGATTAGATAAAAATATTTTAACCACAACTTACTAATGAAAAAGTCATAGCCGTTTTTGTAATACAACTGGTTTAATCTTGTAACAATAAGTATCTGATATATATAACAAAAATTTTATTTATTCAGTTGCTCAAAATTAATATTCCTTAAAAAATAGAATTTTTAATTTTAAATAGTTAATCGTAATTGATTCTAAATAACTAAAAAAATGATAATTATCGTACCAACTAAAACCCGATATTTGAATAAAACAAATTATCACCCAAATATCAGAAAGGTTTTTTCTTTATAGTAGGAGGTAGAGGCGCAACAAAAAAGGCCATAAACAATTTATATATGCAAGATAACTATTGCCTTTAAGGCCGACGACACATCAAAATTATCTTAAACCTAATACATAAGTTATCGCCAAGATGAACATTGTGGGGCATTAAGCAAATTGGCCATAGTGCAATCGTTTTTATACCTATATATAATAAAATAAAGGTTTCTTGCTATTTTTTTTATAATTTCAAGAAATTCACAATATCATTTTTGTCATTTAACTGGTAAAAAGAATTGATAATAAAAAATACCTCCAATTATTTTATTAGACATAAAACATTATAAAAAATTAATTTTACCCCAATTTATTAACAAAATGCGATCGATCTAATTTGAAAATAAGCTATTGTCCTTAATAAATGCTCTACAAATATCCTTCATGAAGTATAATTAACCCGGTGCAACTGGGCGTCAAGGACCCCAGCACATTTTAGATTTGGAATACCATTGAAATTATGCAACACTATCTTTCAAATTTTTGCTTTTTTTTCTTGAATGTAGCAAAAATTTAAGTCTAAAAACGATTTAGAAATTAGAAGTTCCGTTGGGGTCCGTATGAACCCCTGGTCAACTTGTTAATAATGATATAGCTTAATGTAAATTTGAAATTACAAAGTTTTAATCTTATCATATAGATGTCCTTCCTTTAAAGATTTGTTAAATAGGTATTTAAAAATTTGAATTCTACATAATTGTTGTGAGTTATTTTTTCCTTCAATCTTATATCCAATTTAAGATAAGTATTAGCCAAAAAAAATTTTTAATATATAATATTTTAATTTTGACATCAAATAACTAAAAATCTAAGACAATGGCTAAAATTCTGATTTTATATTCGTAATCAGCACCAAAAACTTGACCAAAACAATAGTTACCTTATATGCTTGAGGTCTTTCAATTTTGTTGTCCAGTGTAATCAATGTTATCGAATCACCACAATGTAAAACCCACTTGTTGGACTAAGAACAGTAGGGCAAAGCAATCTCACAACACAATTTGATATAAGTAAATTTATTATTATAATTATGTATATAAAAACAATTATCCACAAGTGAACAAAAATTCTTCATAATTAGTATTAAAATTCGAATTCAAATGTCATGATTTATATAATAAATAATTTATAAATATAAACATTAAATTGTATATATATTTATATATCAGCCATTTTACTCCTATGTCATGACATTTTGGCGATTACAATTTCTTCTAGGTCCAAGATTGGATCTAAAATAGCGTTTAAAAGCAAATTTACGTGTTAAGAATACGATGTTTTATATTTTTTCACGCTAGTTAAAATTTTAAAATATACTGTGTAGTTGTGCAAGTTACATTTTGGGAGGATTCAATTTTGTTGAAAGAATTTGGCGCAACGGACGTCGTTTTAATTGTGCAATTGTAGCTAAATTATATAAATTACATACACAGGTCAACAATTTTTTAGACCTATGAGCTAACTGCAGAAACCAGACATGCTATCTTAGCGATTTTTAAATTTGTTTACCGTTTACAAATCACACACACACACACACACACACTTTGTAAGCCATTTATAAACATGAAAAAAATATATTTTTTATATTCAGTTAATTCAAATTGCAAAAAATATCTATTTCAAAATCGACAATATTTTATTTAGGGTTGAATGCCTAATATTCTGTATAAATCTAAATATTGAAGTAAAAGCTTGATATAATAGAAAATTTCTCATTATACAAATCAACAAATTTTTGAAAGTTATAAACTAATAAAGACCAAACGTGCCATCTTAAGGATTTTCAAATCCGTATACCTTTTTTCCTAATACTTTGTAAGATAGCTATAAACACTCTTGAGAAAATTTGAAAAAAAAAAGTATTTTTACTGCTAAATTTAAACCAAAAAATTTTTTTTTATCAAAAACAGATAACATATCTTGTCCTCCTATTTAACTTAGTATGCCAAATATTCTGTATTATCTAAATGTTGTTGTAAGAGCTTAATTTACTTAAAAATTTTATTTCCCATTATTTGAGATAATATAAGTTACAAACGAGTCATTTTAATATATAAAATAAATCTTGAATTTTTTCTCTTTAGGCAAGGTAGCAAAATCTGTCAATTTGGCCATTTTTCAATATGGACGTAGCAAAATGGCCGAAGGAAAATGAAACTTTGGAAGACGGTAAATATATGTGAAATAAAGCCATTATGAAGATCATTTCTCAGTGTCGGAAACTTTTTTTTCTATTTGTCGACCTGTGTTATTTGAGATAAAAAATTAAAAGTACAAGTGATTTTAATATGAGTTTTTCCTTTAAGTAATCTAGAAGTCACAAAATTAGTCAATTTGGTAAATTTTCGTTATATAACTAAAATAGCCGAAGGCAATAAAAACTTCGGAAAACGGAGAATATAAATGAGATAAGGCTATCAAGTTTTATAGTTGAAGCATAAGGTTATGGAAATTAGAATTTAAACCGGACCGTGATATTTCAACCCGGCCCGCCCGAACCTGCGATTGGGCCGGGCCCGGAATTTAAGGTTTTTATTTTTAGGCCCGGCCTAAATTTAAAATGGCCCAAATTTTTTTATTAGAAAATAAAATTTTATAAATTTACAGAGGTCGACCCCATTTAGAAAAAAATTAGACACTAGAAATGATCCCCATAATAGCCCTATCATATATATATTTATTTCAGAAGTTTATTTCCGCATCGGCTATTTTCTTGGTTTATATCGCAAAATGAATTTTGACTAATTTGGCGACTTGAAGATTACCTAAAGAAAAAAAAATAAAAAAATGCATTCCATAGCAATATCATTTGTAACTTATATTTTTTTATCATAAATAACACAGGTCAACAATTTTATGAGTTAACTACAGAGATCAAACCTGTCATCTTAAGGAATATCAAATCCGTTTACCGTTTTTCCTAACCAAACTTAGTTAGTCAGTTATAAACATTGGAAATTATAGAAAAAAAGGTCGAAAAACCAAAAAAGATTCAAAAACAAAAATAAATCGATATTTTATTTTTGCAGCTTCTAAATTGTTTAACTGTTAAATTCAAACTTCAAATAATATTTTCATTAAAAACCGATAATATATCGTGTTGTATTTGAGTAGACGCGAAATATTTTGTATTATCTAAATGCCGATGTAATAGCTTGATATATTAATAAATTAATTTCTTATTATTTGTGATTATAAAAGTTACAAGGGATTTTCAAATGCAAAAAAGATTTTTAAATTTTTTCTTTTTAGGGTATATTTAGATCTGTCAATTTGGTCAAAAAGGCGATTTTACGTTATAGACGAATCTAAGAGCCAAAGACGGAAGAAACTAAAAAAAAACAAAAAATATTTATGAGATGAGGCAGGCCATCATGGGGATGCATTCATGTTTTCATAAAATTCACGTTTCTTACATTAATATTTGTTGACCTGTGTAATGAGAAATAAACTTTTAAGTATATCAAGAATTTACATCAACTTACGTTTTAAAGAATGCCTATCAAAAAGGACACAATAAATAAACGATTATAAAATAACAATATCTTTTGAAGTTTGAACTTAACAGTTTAACTGTTCTAAATATAAAAATGATTTTTTCAATATTTTTTGTCGAATCACCTTCCATCCTAGGGATTTTAAATCCGTTTACATTTTTTTAATATAAACAACTTAAATTTTAGAAAAAATGTTAAACTCAAATTTCAAAAAATATTTATATTAAAAACCAATAATACATCGTGTCATATAATAAGTTTGGACGCAAAACATTCTGTTTATCTAAATGCTGATGTAAGAGCTTGATATCAGTGCTGGGAAAACAATGAGCCAAAAAACTTTGGCTCATTTTTTCCCCCAAAACATAAAGGAAGAATGGGAGCTACAAATAAAGGGCCAAAATAAGAATTCAAAAAAAGTCCTAACTAAGAAAAAGGGCAAAAAAATCCTACAAAAAGTGGCTCTCAAAAAAAGCCCCAAAAAGCCCATTGGTTGTTTTCTTTATAATTTCGAAAAATTTGGTTTTTTCCTTATAATAATGATGGGTGGGTTATATTTTCTTAAAGCTCCAAGGAGTTTTTTGAAGAAATGGGGGCTTTTTTTAAACATGCCTTTTTAAGCAAAAAAGGGGCTTTTCTTTTGCCATCACGAGTTTGTGGGCATTTGGGGAAAAAACTCAACTTGTTAAAAAAAAAGCCCATTTATTTTTTTCCCCAGACCTGCTTGATATACTAAAATATTTCACTAATATAAAAAAAGATTTATTATTTTCTTTTTTGAGTACTCTCGAGGTCGCACAATCTGTCGATTTGGTCAAAAAAGGCCATTTTTGGATATGTAGGGATATAAGGAGCCGACGGAAGAAACTACGAAAAACGGAAAATATATATGAGATAAGGCCAAATACGAATATATATTATGTTTTCATACACTTATTTTTCTGACATTAATATTTGTTGACCTATGTTATTTTTAAGCATGGCCAAAAAGCAGTAAAGTAACAAAAAACTCGGATGTTTCCCCGATAATCAATTAATTGTATTTGCGCCAATTTGGGGAAATATCAAGGCTTGAAATAAGAAAAAATTATTTTTATCAAATAAAGATCGGGAAATTAATTAAGTATTTAAGCGACAACTTAGCCACATTTTTAATATAAACTCCCAAAAAATCAATTAGTGTTACAGATAAAATTAAAATATTCATCATTGCGAAATATTAGCTGATTCAAAATAATCACCTATAACAGTTCTATGTAGATATTGAATAAATAATTTTTTTAATTTACATTTTAAATAAAAATAAAACTTTTAGCCCTAACAAAAAATTTAAGAACAAAAATTAATTTGGACAACATTAAATACATTGTTTTCAACAGCTGATTTTACATTCATTAGAAAAAATGAGATTAGGCAAAAAACCATTTTAATAAACCCGGGATTTTCATATGGGAAAACTTCGGGCGGTTTTGAGGAATATATTCTTATTAGGTAAAAAGAACTCCTTCCGTATTCCCAGTTATAACAAATTATATATACATTTTTACTAATTATTTTTTAAGTCTTCCACGTATTTTTTGGAGCTGAAGGGCATCAAAAATGTGATTGGCATTAGCAGGCCAATTCTAACATATTTAACTATGACTAATAAAAAGTTAATTATGCTATTTAATAGATAATTAAAAAAATTTTATCGAACATGAATAACCTCTAAAAATATATCCAATGCATAGCATAATGTTTTTTATAAGGAATCTGAATAGGCCAATAGATTTTTTAGAAAATTAATAGTCATAAAAATTTTGTCAATTTTTTATGAACTTTGGACGCGGTTTAAGAAATATTGGAGGCATTGAAAAATAAACTGAACACGGGGTTGTTATCGCAAGAAAATTCTCTACAAAACCCTTAAAAAACCGTTTAAGTTGTTTTTGTTGTTGTACAGTGTAACCTAAACAAAATAATTGCCGACCTGGCAAAGAGACCTACTGAAAAACACAGGCTAATACAAGTTACCTGACTCATACAATTTTTACTAAAAACTTTTGAGTAAATCTTTACATATTTACAAAAACATATTTAAAGGTTAAAACCTTAAATAATATACTTGGTGGCAACCGTAGAGTTGGTTATGTTTGAACTTTCCTTTTTAAAAAACATCGTTATTGAAGGCGATGTATTAGCAACCGTTGCTTTGAAACATTTCTTATGTATATAAATTGACAAATAACAAATTAATAAAGCAAAATTTGACCTTGAAAAGCAGACCTACAAAAATTTCAACACCGATTTGTCCTAGTGTGTGTACTCTGATCTTTATTAGCCTTTTCCTCAACCTGTCAGAAACATTTGAAATAATTAAATATGCTAACATTATTGCAAAAGACTCAAAAATAAAATTGTATATAAAAACCTAAGTTATTAAGGAAAACATTATTTTTATGCTAAGATCTTAAGTTAATTGTAAAATTAAGAAATTTAAAGCAGGTGGGTAAAAATTCTGCAATAATACTACAGGGTTCAAAACGGGCCGTAACGGCCCGCCCGACATATTACTCAATTCAGCCGTCCCGCCCAAACCGTTCAGCTCGGCTCGGCTAGAAATTTGGTATAATAATTAGGCCCGGCCCAACCCCGATTTATTAAATACAAACTAAAAATTAATAATAAAAAGAGCGTACAAGTAATAAATTTTATCGTGTGATAATAAATTTATCTTGTTAAAGATAATTAAAAAAAAACAGGGCAATTTAAGATTTAAAACTTTGGCCTGCCCCAGCGTGTAACTTTTTTTTTAAATTCGGACCTTTTTGGGCGGCGGCACCGGTTTGAGCGAGCTTTCGAGTCCTGACTTTGATCTACACTATAGAGCCTTATTAATTTCCGTTTTTAGCCATATCTTCTCTAACTTATTATTCACAAAAATAAAATTATTGAAAATTTAGCAAATTAAGACTTGTTTACAAAATTAGAGACAGGGTATTAATATATATTTTGTTTATTTTTTTAAATCCGTAAAACTAGGTTAAATTTTGTTAAATGGCAATACGTTTAGTATACTTTATCAATTTAAATATTTATTTCTTAATGTATTAATCTTTAAAAAACTACTTATAACACAGTAGTCACAATTTTGAGTTGAGCTAATTTTGGAGATAGAACCTTCTATCTTATAAATCCTTTCGTGTTTTTCATCGGTATCCCCGTCCGGCCTATCAAAATTCGAGATCGGACCTTGAATTAATATTTTTCCGGATGGAACTTAAAATTAAATTTTTTTTTGACACAGTAAACAAGGAATTCTTAACATTGAATTATAACATGCATTTCTAACCCTAAGTTAATAACATAAATAATTCACTATGTAAAGGCAGAATAGCCTTAAAAATTCTTAGATTTAAGTATAAGGTTTCGCTCATCGTTCATATTAGGGCGGATTAGTAGTTAATTCCATTTTTCTTAAAAAAAAAATTGTTTCAATCAGAAAGTTTTAGTGGTTAAATTTTTAAAAAGATCACCTTGAAACAATTATTAGCTATGTTTATGTGAACTTAAATATTATTAAAATCCTAAAATGTACTTAAAGCAATTGTATTTTGTTAAAAAAATATAACAGGGAACCATGCTATAACTATTTAATTATTAATCCTTTAACGTGCTGTTATATTTAAATCAACAGTAATTTGAATCTAAGGCAAAGCTAACTGAAAACTGTTAACATTGATTTTTGCGAAAGCACTTATTGAAGAAAGATTTTTTCAAATTTCCTGAATGGAGAGTTATATGATATATCATTAATTTGTCTCGCTGCCTACATTTTTTAGTATCGCACAAAATGTCTCATTCGGTGGCAGTTTGCGATTTTAGGAAATTTAAAGAAAAATTGCTGTGCATTTTGTTTAATAAGTTGACGTATTAAAATAAGGTAGCATTGCCTATTATAGCCTTTATTACATTTGGACAGTGTTTTTAAAGAAGTAATACCCTTTAGCGTGAGATAAAAAATTTGTCTTTTTTTGTTAAAAAAAATTTAAAATATAGGGCTATCAATAATTTAAAACTTCAACCCGGCCAAGCTAGAATTTTTTTTTTCAAATTTAGGCCCGACCCACCCGGCCCGTTTTAATTTTGCCCTGGCCTGCTTTTCGGGCAGGCCGGCCCTGGGCAGGCTATCGGGTTCCAACTTTAATCTCTTAGCTTTACAATATAAAATAGATGAGCGCTAACTACGCTTAATTAAAGCGCCCGTTAGTATCGTTCATAAAGATGCGCCAGTCCTGCCTTATTAATTTGTTTCAAGGCAAGAAAAAATTTCAAAAAAACGTAAAAGAAACAATAAATAAATTTTAACCAACTTGTTTGTGTTGGGAGATTTCAGCTTGTCTTGAAGCATATTTGTATAATTTGTGGAGATAACGGGAATCGTGTTCGGTAAATTTTGAAACAAATATCCATAAATAACTATGATATAAAAATTTTAGCATTAATTATCCTCATATAATTTAAGTCGAAATGAGTAAAAAAAGTTATTACAATGGGGAAAAATAATTCTTATGATGTACTTATCTAATATATTTTCCGTTTCCATTTTATTAAGACTTTAGCTATTTACTTAGGTATACATCGAAATGGCCAAATTAACCAAAATGGCTAATTTTACGACCTAGAAAATACGAAAAGATTAAAATTTAAATAATCTCATAATAAAATTACTTTTAACTTATATTTTTTATCTGATATACCGAAAAATAGGGTCCACCATTAAAATTTAAGTTACACAGATTATTTGGCATCTCAACTTAAATAGGACACGAAATATATCGGTTTTTAAATAAAAAATTATTTGAAGTTTGAATAACTAATTCAACATATTTTTGTTGAATCTTTTTTTTTAACATTTGTAAAAAAATTTTCATGTCGCTGGCTTAAGTTTGATTAACAAAACAATAAATGCATTTAAAAATATCTTTAAGATAGCGGGTCTAGTTTACTCTAAAAAATGTTGACCCGTATAATAAAAACACTGGGAAAAATCAAGCTTTTAATATTGAAAAAAATGTCCACGTTTGAGGAGTTTTATATAGTAAATCAAACGACTCTCTTTAACTGGACGTGAATTACGAGATCTAAAAATTAAAAAATTTCTATTCGTTACCATTTTTGAGCTGAAAAACCAAATCAATAAATTTAAAAAAATGCAAAAATCCTATAAAAAAATTAACTAATAATGCCTTGATTTGGGTCAAAAAACCGTTTTATCTTGTGTTAACAATGGGCTGCTTAGCTAGGAGCAGTTATTTTTTTTAATGCTTTTGTTTAATATACAGCGGTTAACTCTTACGGTCTAGATAAATATGAAAATCAAAAGGAACATTTAGTCCTACAATCTATATTATTTGTCGGTTTTCATAAGAATCGTTCCCAGCTTTTAATAAACATTCAGAGTTGGTAAAAAATGCTATAGACATTTTTTGCAACTTAAAGATTCAACGCAAAAGTCATAAATTTAAGCTGGAATTTTTAATTTTTTTGAAAAAATACATTAAAAATATAATTTGAAAGAATTTTATAAATTAATTGGCTTGCAAATTTTTTTTTAAATCTAATTGTCGCAAAAATGTCAGGTTTTTCTATATAATAATGATGTGTGGGTTATATTTTCTTAGAGCTCCTATGAGTTTTTTTTTATGAAAAGGGACTTTTTTAATATGCCCCTTTTCTTCTTTCGTGGGATGATCCCGTACCACATGCAGAGCAGAATAAATGGCTAAATTACAAATCACAATTGGAAGCAATTAATAATTTTAAAATTCCAAGAGTGATAATCGTTTCAAATGCTACAAGTGTAGAGCTACATGCATTTTGTGATGCAAGTGAAAAAAGGCGCGTGCATATATGCACGATCAAAAAATAAGAGTGATATAATAAGCAGATTAGTTTGTTCTAAATCCCGGGTCGCCCCGTTAAAAGTTCAAGATTCCAAAACTGGAATTATGCGGTGCATTACTATTGGCACAAATGCAAAAAAACTCGCAGAGCCTTGGATATTCGCCCCAGCTCATTTTACAGCTGGACCGACTCCACAATCGTTTTATCATGGCTACTCACAATCACGTGAACTCAAACCATTTATTTCTCATCGCGTAGCCCAGATACAGCAAATGATAAGCGAATGTTTTTGGCGCTAAATTGACCCTCGCAAAATTTCTGCTGACATACTATCGAGAGGATGTATGCCTAGTGACCTAAATAAGTCAAAATTATGCACGGCCCAAGTTGGTTATAAAATTCCTGACGTGGTCGACGTTCCTCAACGCATAAATAGCATGGTAACGACGATAGAACCAAGTTTATTCAGCGAGCGTTTTTCTGATTACCAAAAATTGATAAATGTAATCGCATACAGCTTACGGTTTATCAGCATTGTTAAAAATCGTCTGAAATCAACATTTCCTAGACGAGTTGGCAATTTAACTAATGAGGAAATAGCCACGATAAAAGCTATAGTTAAGCACATTCAACTCCAATCATTTGCAGATGATGAAACCTTCAAAAGGGCATTAATCTCGCTTCAAATAGCAAAATCACATCATTAACCCCCTTTCTCCATGACGATGCTATTCGCGTAGGCGGTAGACTCGACAATGGCGACATAGAATTTGATCACAAACACCATATCTACTGCCAGGTAACCAACCATCCGGTCTCGGCATTAATCATCAAGACAGTTTATATAGAAACGCTGCATGGGGGAGTGCAGACAACCCTAGCAGCAATAAGTCCACTGTACTGGCTAACCGATGCCAAGAGGCATATAGAATGCGTGTTCAACGTCGGGGTCACCAGTGGATTGTATGATATATGCTTTTTATTAAGGAAATGAAATGTAACATGAATGAATGAATATTGTATTTATTTATATATATGTTTATAGGATGGTCTTAACATATATAATCTCTTACATCATTATTTAGAATCAGAGTTAAATTGTTGAGTAGAAGTATGTACCAATGTTAAATTAATTTTTCTTCTAAAATTATCAAAAATACAGATTAAGTTCAAACCAGGCCGTGATAATCTGGGCCGGCCCGCCCGGCGTAATTTGTAATTTAGGCCCGGCCTGCCCGAATCTGTCAATATGGTAAAATACGACCATTTTTCAATATATAAGAAAATTGCCGAACTAAAAAAACTTTGGAAATGGAAAATATGAATGAGATAAGGCCATCATTACCCCCTGTGTCATAATTTGTTTCACTAAAATTTCGACCTGTGTAATAGTTAAAATGAAATAAGGCAATATGAGATTTATATGTTTGGTTCGGTCCGTAACTTCTTTATTTCAATTCAAGCCCCTCCTACCCGGCCAGTTTTTAAATTTTGGCCCGGAACCGCACCGGGCGGGCTTACGGGTCCCGACCTTGTTATTATTTCTTAAAAATAGTTAAAAAAAATATGGCAATTTGAGATTTAAAACTTCGACCGGCCCATATTTCTTTTTTCAAATTCAGGGCCGACCCGTCGACCCGGTCAGTTAAATTGGACTAATCCAGATTATAGAGGCTACATAAAAATAATTATATTTTTTATAAGGATTTATTTATACTAATCGAGATAAAAGAAATTTACGTCACACTTTAATTATGTTTTAAAAAAAATGTTGTTTTCTCCTGCAATTTAGACCTGGTATTTTAGTTTTTGCTTTTTAACTATAGTGTTTTACAAAAAATTTATAAAAATTAAACTGATTTAACGTTTGGCCAGTTTACAATATTATTTAATAATTAAATTTTTTTGAAAATTAAAAACTTAAGAAATTTAGTAAACAAGCAAATTATATTAATCATACACATTGAAGTTATAAATAGGTCGTTAAATTATTTACAATTTTTTAATTGGAACAGGCCACAGCCTATTTAACAATTGGCGCCTATAGTTGCGGTTGCTTGCCAAAAAATTGTTGAGCCAAACCCTGGTTATTGTTACTTGGCTATACACATCTAAAACCTTATAATTATTTTTTTTTATATAATAAAAAACTAATGAATATGGTACCCATACTCCATAAAAGGGCACCAGATTGTTTAGGGCCTACTGCCTAAGCAGACCACTCGGTAGCTTTAAATGGTTGTACAAGTCTGCTTACCTAAAAAAGCCGCCTATGCCTGCGTGTAAGAGATACTGAGCCGATACAAAATTATATTGATGACTGCGTAGAACCCTGATAGCTAAATTATAAAAATCAGGTAATTTTTTTGTATGATTTATAGCCAAAAATAGTATATCAAGTATTTGAATATTTTTCTAGATTCGGTAACTTTATTTTGAATAATATTTTGGATGTTTTACCCAAATTGACAAAAATGCTATAAATATAAAACTTGTTTTCCCATTTTTTTGGTTCTATCATAAATAATATTTTAATAGTTTTTTCATATTTTAAAGGCAATGATTTAAAAAGAAAAGCTTTATTATTTGTTTGTACGACTTAGTAATTTTAAGCAATTTCATCAAATTGCATAAGCAAATACTTATATACTGGGCAAACTTTTTCCGAATTTTATTGTTTGAGCGGCACCCATTTAAACGATATATAACTACTCATAAAGTAAAAAAATTGCAAAACGGTGATTAAATAAGCCCTAATTCCATAAATCACCAGATCATACCAAGCAATATTTATATTTACTAAATTCAAGTTGCATTTTTTTTTGAAAATATAGAGAAGTGGTAAATATATCGAAAAGCTCAGCCCTATCTCTTATAACTTTAATGGTTATGAGTTTCATATATTTCAAAAATTGTTAATGATAGAACTTAATTTATTAGACAAATTTGCAAAATACAAAATAACTTAAAATATTTCAGATATTAAAAATATAAATGAGATGTAAGCAAAAACCATGAGAGCCTTATTTTAAAAATTAAAAAATTGAACATTGAGATTTTGACATATTTGTGTCTTAAAGGCTAAAGTTTGAAAATCAAAATATATTCAATTTTTTAACTAATTGATACAATTATTTTGGTTGATCAAATACATATTATATAATAAAATCGGACCCTGAAAGACCACGCATCCCGGTGCCGGCCGGCCTAAAAAACGGATTTCGTCAAAGTTTACAATTTTTTTAGCTTGTAATTATAATAAAAATTTTCGGGCCGTATTTTTTGTTAATTTATACCGAGCCCGGTCGGCCGGGCCGAAATATAGCGGCCCAGATAGATTACACATAATATATTAGTAAAAATAATAAATTAACCTATAATGTAATTTTAGGCAAAACAGTTTAAAATAAAAATTTTTTAATTTATCCTAAATTTAGTTATTTTGCAAATTTATACGGAGAAAAATAAACCTGAAATAAATTTTTCGAAATTTAAATATATTTTGCCAAGAAGTAATAACCGAAGTTTGATATAGCGAAAACGTGTAGGCAAATATTAAAAGGTTCTAAAAATTTTGACATATAAATAAATCAGAGAGCTAGTATCGTCCATGTATCGTTTTTTACTAAGTACCAACAAAAAGGGAAAATGAAAAAAAAACGTTAAAATGACTTTTACGCCGAGTCCTGCAAAATTAGAAGAACTCCATATCTATTAAAATTTACTTCCGCCATTCCTTAATTTTTGAGGGTGATAGTGATTGAAACTCGGAATTGCAAAGCGTGGTAATGTGCTGCCCTATAATGAGGAGACAAGATTTAAGGGACTCGCTAGAAATAACTTTTCGGCTTTCAATGTCAAGCTGCTTTAACGATTTTTTCACAGGTCTCATTTTTTCTTTGCACTAGAAATTAAATAAGAAATGGAAACAATTAACCAGGCTATAAAACAAAACAAAAAAGCTAATATAAACAGGTAGAATCTTATATTAAAATAGTTTCAGAAACCTTAACAAAAAACTCAAATATTTTCGACAAAAAATAATTAAACTTATTGAATTACACAGGTCAACAAATTTCTGAGAGTTGCGAACCAACTACAGAAACCAAACCTGCCATATGGATTTTTCCGTGAACCAATTTTTCTAGTCAAACTTAGTTAGTCAGCTATAAACATTAAATTTTAGAAAAAATGCCAAAAAAACAAAAAGGATTCAAAAACAAAAATAAATTTTTTTCGCACATTCACAATTAGGTTAAATAACATTTTTATTTAAAATTGATAATATATTTGTGTAGTATTTTAGTGGACGCGGAATATTCTGTATTATCCAAATGCTGATGTAAGTGCTTGAACTAAAAAATTTTATTACTCATTATTTAAGATAAATAAATATAAGTTACAAGGGATTTTTGTATAAAAAAAACATTTAATTTTTTCTTTTTACGGTATTCTCGAGGTCGCAAAATGTGCCGATTTGGTCAAAAAAGCCATTTTTTGATATCGACAGATCTAAGGAGCCGAAGACGGAAGAAACTACGAAAAACAGAAAATATAAGGAAAGGCCATCATGGGGATGTATGCTTTTATGTTTTCATAAACCTATTTTTTCTGACATTGATATTTGTTGACCTGTGTACAGCTAAAATGGTAATTTTAAATTCTATATAATTTTATTAATTCGGTAAATAACCGTGCCAATTACAGGTTTGGATGCAAAGTATTTGGCTTAGATGTGGACGTTGGAGCTTGATATACTTCTTAATTCCCGACATGAAGAATAAGAAAAATGCGAAGCGGGGTCCGTATAAAAATTAATTTTAAACTTCCATAACTCCATAAGTATTATAAAGTCGTGTTTATATTGTTCTAAAGAAGAATACTAGCTCTTTTCTTAAAAAGGCCTACAAATTTCAATAATGAGGTTTATGAAACTCGTAATAAATGATGACATTAACTCATAATTGTCCGTTTATTTTGAATTACTAGGACAGGCCCTACAGCCTGACGACCATCAAAAAGGCCAAATTTTACAATGTTAACTGATTTTGCGACATCGAGAATCCTTAAGAAAATTTTTTCTTATTAAAATCAACTGAAACTTCAATTTTTCATCTAAAATAATTAAAAATTACATTTTAAGTAAATTATACTCCAACACAAAGTAAGAAACACTTTGCACCCCAACCGATTTTTTATCGATTTGAAATAACAATATTAATTTACAGATTTTAAATTCTCATTTGTTATTCTAATTTTTATTTATATATTTGCAATGTTATTGCTGGCTTACAAAGTATAACCAAAGGTAATTTAAACTTCAATAAGATATAAGGTTTGACCTAATATATAAACTTACATAATTCAAAAATCTGTCAAACTGGTTATATATAATTCGACATAATTTATCAGCAATGTGTACTGCACATTTAATTTAAACAAAAGATGGTGTTATTGTGATTTGAATAGTCAAATAGTGTAATATGAAATTAAAAAGTAAAAAAAAATATAGAATCACAATGCAATCAATAAAACATATACAAATTAGGTATTTAATTAAAATAATTTTTTCCCCCTTTGTATCTAATAATATTGTCATTAAGTTTGTGTTTTAACCAATAACCAAGTATGATTCAAAAGTGAATTGTTAATAGTTTTAATACAAAGATTATAAACAATGTTATTAATACAAGCGAATTTTTTGAAAAATGTGAATTTTAAAATTTTAAGTATTTAACTTTGACCCTAAATAAAATTCAAGGTATTTGATATAAAACTAAACCCAAAATAAAAAAAATTGTAAATAACAGTATGATACTTATTTGGGTATGGCCCAAAAATGTAGTTTTTTAATATTTTAAAAACGCCAAATTAAATAAGCTCTTTTTAAATTGTCCACATCTGATTGCGACAAACTTCTTATAGTACACAGGTCAACAAATATCAATGTCAGAAACGTGAATTTATGAAAACATAAAAGAATTCATCCCGATGATGGCCTAATCTCATATATATTTTTCGTTTTTCTAAGTTACTTCCGTCTTTGGCTCCTTCCGTCTATAACGAAAAATGGCCTTTTTTGACCAATTTGACAGAAAATATACCCTAAGAAGAAAAAATTTAAATATTTTTTTTGCATATAAAAATTGCTTGTAACTTATATTTTTAATCACAAATAATGAAAAATAAATATTTTTAATATATCAAGCAAGTTCTTACATCGGCATTTAGATAGCCCAAAATATTTTGCGTCCAAACTTAAATACGACACGATATATTATCGGTTTTTAATAAAAATATTATTTGAAGTTTAATTTTAACAGTTTAACTATTGTAAATATGCAAAAATAAAATTTCAATTTATTTTTGTTTTCGAATCTTATTTGGTTTTTTTGACCTTTTTTTCTAAAATTTATAATGTATATAAATGTCTAACTAAGTTTGATTAGAAAAAAAGATAAACGGATTTGATCCCTAAGATGGCAGGTTTGATCTCTGTAGTTAAATCATAACTCTCAAAAAATTGTTGACCTGTGGTATTAAATTATTTTTATTGAATAATCAGATTAAG
The DNA here is from genome assembly GCA_030555515.1 of Acutogordius australiensis. NCBI lineage: Eukaryota > Metazoa > Nematomorpha > Gordioida > Gordea > Gordiidae > Acutogordius > Acutogordius australiensis. Next base: position 18,341,205 of record CM060245.1, on the reverse strand, counting down.
CAATTAAAATTTTAATGATGCAAAAATGCAGGTTAAATTTTATAGACCTTAAATATTAAATAAAAGCACAAATAAAAAATAACCTAACCATTAAAAAAATGTCCTCAGGTAAATCTTTGAGATCGATACAAGGAGAGTTGTTAGGTAAAAGTTCGTCATCTTGTTGTATTTTACTTTTTTTGGAGGTCTAATATAAAAGAAAAGTTTAATAATATAGGTGTTTTAATAGAGACAAAAGACTAATTTTGCATAATAACTTATAGATTAATAAAATGAGTAATTAATAAATTGACATTAAGGTGGGGGGGAGGGGATAACTCTATGATGGTTTTATCTCATATACTTTTCTGTTTTTCGTAGTTTCTTTATACTTCGACTATTTTCTTATATATAATTCACGGGCAAATTTGACAAAATTGACCAATTTTTCGACCTTAAGAATATCTAAAGAAAATTTAAAAAAAAAATTCTGCATAATAAAATCACTTAAACTTATATTTATCTCAAATAATGAGAAATAAGCTCTTACATCAACATTTGGGTTACTATACACAATGATTGACACCCCAACCTAAATAGGACTTAAAATATTATCGGGTTTAAAAGAAAAATAAGTTTAACAGTTTAGCTGTATATATTTAAACTAGCTGTCCCGGCATAAGTTTTGCCATGCAAATTTCTAAAGGAATTCTTAGGGTAGAAGAAATTTAACAGTTTAAATTCACCATATATAAACATCAAAATTTTTATAATTTACATTAAAAATCGATATGATTAGTAAGCAAAATTCAAAACTTTCTAAACGAATTACACTGGACAACAAAATTTGGACGACCCTAAGCATCATTTATGGCAACTATGGTTTTTGGTCAAGTTTTTGGCGCTGATCACTAATATGAAATCAGAATTTTAGCCAAGGCCTCAAATTTTTAGTTATTCGGTGTCAAAGTTGGGATTTTTCAATTTTTGGGGCATTTTGGGCTTCTATATCATAAAACCTATGGGTAATAACAACAGTTTAAAAATATATTTAGACAACGAAAACATTTATTATTAACGTAAGGGGTTTAAATTTTTCTTATTTTTGTAAAATAAGTGGTTTTTGTCATAAACTCCGTTTTTTGATCCTAAATAACTTAAAAGTAAATTGCTAAAAATTTATGTAATAACCTTTTTTAGATATGTTTTTTTATAAGGAATCTGAATATGCCAATAGATTTTTTGTAGAATTAATAGTAAAAGAAATTTTTTAAATTTTTTCCCGAACTTTGGACGCGGTTTAAAAAAAATTGAAGGCCTTAGAAAAAAAACTAAACCCGGGATGGTTATCGCAAGAAAATTCTATACAAAACCCTCAAAAAATCTGTTTTTTTTGTTGTCCAGTGTTATCTAAGCGTGAAAAATATTAGAAAAATAAATATATACCCTCTTTGTGGAGTGGTTTATGACCAAAGTTTCATTTAGGAGTGACTTTGAAAGCTAATAAAAACAAAACACACAACATTAATTGACAATTAAACTAAGGAAGGTAGAAGGGTTAATTTTCCTTTGTGTCATTATATTCCTATTTTTTATATTAAGCTCAGAAATATCCTAAATGGCCAATACACCTTTAATGTTGAATTCTTAAAAACTATAAAACGTGATACAAACACGTTGCTAAAAAATGAATTAACCCCTTTCATACAAATGGAATATTAAAAATTTAAATTAATATTAAAAGAATTTAATCTATATTAGTAAAAATAATTATTATTTAAAATCAGCTTTAATTTTGTTAACCCGCGAATGGTAGGGTGAGAAATTTGTAACGTGAATGCTATTGTGGGGTCCAATGGACCCCAATTTTAAACCCTAGGATATATTTTTTTTAATTAGTTTGAAGAGAAATACGTGCTCATTTATTATAAACTAATATAAGTTATCATAAATGAATATTGCAAATTTTATTTGACACAAAGTAAAAAAAACTTAAAAAATAAAAATTTTTCATTTTTCCATATTACATTGAATGAATCAAGTCAATAAATTAAATATATTAATATTAAGCTCTTACATCGGCATTTAGTTAATACAAAATATTTCGCGTCCAAACTTAAATACGACACGATATAATATCGGTTTTTAATGAAAATATTATTTGAACTTTAAATTTAACAGTTTGACTATTGTGAATATGCAAAAATAAAATTTCAATTTATTTTGAATCTTTTTTGGTTTTTTGACCTTTTTTTCAAAAATTTTCATTGTTTGTAACTGACTAACTAAGTTTGATTAGGAAAAACGGTAAACGGATTTGATATTCCCTAAAATGGGATCTCTGTAGTTAACTCATAACTCTCAAAAAATTGTTGACCTGTGTAAGCATTAGAGTTTTTATAATAGTTTTGTTGAAACGATTTCACTGGACAACAAAATTTGGACGACCTTAGCATCATTTATGGAAGCTAGCGTTTTTGGTCAAGCTGGTGCTTATTACAATTATGAAATCAAAATTTTAGCTAATGCCTCAGATTTTAGTCATTCGATGTCAAAGTCGAGATTTTTGTATTTTTGGGGTATTTTGGGCTTCTATATCATAAAACCTATGGGTAACAAAAGTTTAAAAATATATTTTGATAACGGAAACATTCATTATTAACGTAAGGCGTGTAATTTTTTTTACATTTTCATTTTTATAAAATTAGTGGTTTTTGTCATAAAATCCATTTTTTGATCCTAAATAACTTGAAAGTAAATTGCTAAAAATTTTACGTATTAACCTCTTTTAGATATGTATTTTATAAGGAATCTGATTATGCCAATAGATTTTTTGTAAAATAAATAGTTAAACAAATTCGGTGAATTTTTTCTGAATTTTGGACGCGGTTAAAAAAAATTAGAGGCATTGAAAAATAAACCCGGGATCGTTATCGCAAGAAACCCTCTTCCATAAGCGGATTCGAAAGGTCTTAATGTAATAAATTAGTGTCTAAATTTAAAGAAAGGGTCAGCATTAATTGTAAAAACCCTTAGTTTGGCTTGGCCAATTGCATTGCTGTACGTATTAATCTGCTTGGTTTATCAAAGATTTATGTTTTAGATGTTTAGAAATATCTGATTTTGGTAGCCTAAAACGCATAATATAATTTTTGCGTTTTTATATATATGGGTACGAAATAAACTTATTTGGGTAAAAATAATAAATAGGGAGGGTAGAGCCCAAAAACTTTATAAAATCCTTAAATAAATATTAAGTTTTTTACCCGTTAAAAGACAAGAGCTGACCTGACGAACTTTACTTTTCTACCTTATAAAATTTGACTTGGCCTAAAAAAACATTTTTTTTAATTTGTGTATTTTGAACATGAGATGCGAGATCAATTCTATAACATTTTCAATGTTAATGATTAAAAATTATGCACAATTCCTTATTAATTTCCATTTGCTTATCAAACAATTTCAATAATAACACTATGAATTTTTAGAAAAGTAAAGTTCTTTAGGTCAGCTCTTGTCTTTTAACGGGTAAAAAACTTAATATTTTTTCAAGGATTGTAATAAGTTTTTGGGCTCTACCCTCCCTATTTATTATTTTTACCTAATTAGTTAAACTGTTACATTCAAATTTCAAATAATACTTTCATTTTAAAAACGATAATTGATCGTGTCGTATTTTTGAACGCGAAATATTTTGTATTATCTAAATGCCGATGTAAGAGCTTGATATATTAATAAAATTTATTTTTCATTATTTGTGATTAAAAATATAAGTAACAAGGAATTTTCATACGCAAAAAGGGTTTTTAAATTTTTTCTTTTTAGGGACTACATATAAAACGCTATCTTTTATTAGCAATTATGGCTATAGTTCTAAATTTATTGAGATCACTACATTGAATAACAAAAAAAAACATTATAAACTATTTTTAAAGATTGTGTTTCGATCACGAACGATCCATAGGTTCAAAATTATATAAAAAACATAAAATTGTTCTTTGTAAAAAAAATTCATATAAGAAAGTTAGTTATGCAAAATTATTAGCAATTTACTTTCAAGTTTTTTTCAGGTCAAAACCAACAGATTTTTGGGAATTTAATAATTGAAATTTAACTTAAAATCAAACCTAACGTTATCAATTTTTTTTTCATTCAAATTGAGGTTCTATTTAAGAACTCCAAAAATGGCACTTATTCAAATTTCATATTCGTATTCAGTATCAAAAACTTGCTCAAGTATATTAAGCTCTTATATCAACATTTAAGTTAAACAGAATATTTGGAACCCCAACCTAAACGAAAACAATATTTAAGAGAGTTAATATTGAACGTCAACTAATTTGTGAGAGTTATGAGCTAATTTAAAAAACCAGTATCTAAAAGACTACTATTTCTAATATAACTTTGTAAGCCAGCTATAAACATTTAAAATTTTTGATTTTAAAAAAACTAAAAAAAACAAAAATTTATTGAATTATAATACATACACCTACAACAGCTAAACTGTTAAATTCGAACTATGTATTATATTTTTATTTCAAAATGTTGGATTAAGATTGGCGCGCCAATTTTGTATAACCTAAATTTTGATGTAAGAGCTTACTTAGTATGCTTAATGATTAGAATTTTCAATTTTTTCTCTTTGATAGTCTTGAGATCGCAATATTATTTAATTTAGTCAAATATTGCCATTTTTTCGATACATATCTTACCCAAGTCTGAAGAAACATCCGAAAATATATGAGATAAGATCATACTGGGGAATTATTTTCCCCAGTGTCATAATTTTTTACTCATTGATTTTTGTCCACCTGTGTTATATTATTAAAATTTATCATCTAACAAAACGTTATATATAAAATTACTATCTTAGTTTTATAACTAACTTGAAGCGGTTGACTAAGTGCAGGAATGTTTGATTTGATCGTTTTAATAAGATATTCAATACGGGTCAATAAATTTTTTCCTTTGGGTTTCTTGTTGTTATTAGGTAAAATCTATTTAACAAATAGAAGCGCATTAAAAATAATTAATATAAAAAATATAATGGATTAAGCCAATCGAAGAATTTTCCAAGAAGTTGATGGTATACTTTTATTACTCATCTCCCTTCCGGATAATTCCCCTCTAATATTGAGTCAGCGTCCAAATTATATATTTGCCGGCGAAATATTTCCCAAATGTTGTAAAATAATGCAAATTTCGCTGCCCGAAATCAATTTTACAAAATTATAATTACACAGCTCGACAAAATTTTTGAATAACTTGACATACCGGACTTGCAATCTTAAAATTTTTAAAATCATATACCGTTTTGATCAAACTGCGTAAACTAGCTATAATTTTTTAAACATTAAACAAAATAGATACAAAAAAATTAAAAGATATTAATTACACATATATAAAAGCTAAACTGTTAGATTCAAACTTATAAAAATAAATTTTTATTTCATATCGTGAAAAAAAAATCATGCCTGTTTAAGGTTGGGGTGCAAAATATTTGTATAACCTAAATGTTGAGCTTGATATAAAAAAATTTATTTGTGATAAAAAATAGAACGTAAAGTTGTCCAATGTAAAAAAATTTTTTTCTTTATTTGATTGTCATCTGGTGGGATGATTTGAAAAACGAAAAAAAATATTTGAGATAAGGCAATAGATTACATTTATCAAATTCATAAATCATTAAATGATTGAATTCTTTCAAAAAATATATTTACATGTTTAAAATTCTTGCTGAAAAATTGTCAAAGAAAATTAATCCTATATTTTTAAAAAATTTACTTTGGCACGGATTTTATGAAACTTATTTTGGAAAAATAGATAATAAAAAAAATAATATTGGATAAAATTTAAATGTGTTTTTAATGAGTAATTCGTCAATTTAAATATGTTTTTAATTTTTTTTCATGGAAACTTGCTATTGTTATTAAAATTGGCAAATATATTTTTTTCCGCTATGATCTCACAAAAAAACTGTATGAAAAATTTAAAAAAGACATCTTTGGCTGCAGCCACGCATCCTTAATACATGGTTTGAGCAAACCGACACAGATTAAGTTTCTTTCAATATTTTGAAAATGGAAACTGGTTATCAGCCTTTTTGATATAAACCTTCATTTTTATGCATACTTATGTTCCAACTTACATATTTAAATTAATTCAAATTTACCCCAAATGCTCATAAAATTTAAAAAAAAATGTGAAAAGTTAGACCTAAAAAACTAATAAGCCTGGCATTTTTAGGTGCCGTTTTAATATTTCTGGCCCCGCAAGTATTTTAATCTAAAAAAAATAATGCTCGAATTTAAAATATTTGAAATTTTGCTAGCTTGTAACCCAAATTCTCATATTTTTTTATTCAGTTATAAACAATTCAAAAAGTTATGACTGAAAAGACAGACGTGACGGATCGGGCAGCTCCAGGCAATTTCCCAGCTGGGTCGTTTTAACAATCGGGATATAAAAATAGGACACAATATAAATTGATCACCAAGTCTATTGAAATCAAAATATTTATAATTTTCGTATTTTAATAATTTATTCTTTAATGTTGTTGATTAAATTGCTTAAATAACTGAAAATTTTTTTTCGCTGCTTAAAAATTTTTCCTTGGTATTTATGGCGGCACTCATGATTTTTAAACTAATATATATTTAAATGGATAATATATTCGCGTGACAAATAATAATCAAAGAAAAGCAACAATTTTTTCAATAGCGCATAAGATTAAAGTAACACAGGTCAAAATTTTTTGAGAGTCATGAGCTAACTACAGAGATTAAACCTTCCATCTTAGGGATTAGAAAAAATGTCAAAAACAAAAAAGATTCAAAAACAAAAACAAAATGAAATTTTATTTTTGCATATTCACAATTGCTAAAATGTTAAATTTAAACCTTAAATAAATTTATATTAAAAACCGATAGTATATCGTGTGGTATTTACGTTTGGATACAATGTTTTGTATTATCTAAATGCTTATACAAGAGCTTGTTATAAAAAAAATTTATTTCTCATTATTTGAAATGATAAATATAAGTTACAAGGGATTTTTAATATGAAAAAGTTTTTTAAAATTTTCTTTTTAGAATTGTCGCGGTCGCAAAATCTGTCAATTTGGTCATACAAGGCCATTTTTTTAATGTCGGGTCTAAGGAGCCGAAGGTGGAAGAAACTACGAAAAATGGAATATATATATGAGATAAGGCCCCATAATGGGGATGTATGCTTTTATGTTTTCATGAACTTATTTTTACTGACATCGGTATTTGTTGACATGTGTTATATATACGACTATCATAACAACTCCGTTAAATCCTTTTGGCAATGTGATTGTAAAGTTGCGCAGTGAGACAAAAGTTCTACAAAATTTTAGGGCATTATAATTCCACATACGATGCCATAAAAAGTTTGAATAACACTGGACAACAAAAAAAACAACATAAACGATTTTTTGAGGGTTTTGTAAAGAATTTTCTTGCGATAACGATCCCGGGGTTAATTTTTTTTCTAAGGCCTCCAATTTTTTTTTAAACCGCGTCCAAAGTTCAGAAAAAAATTCAAAAAATTTTTTTTACTATTAATTCTACAAAAAATCTATGATATTCAGATTCCTCATAGAAAAACATATCTAAAAAAGGTTATTACATAAATTTTTAGCAATTTACTTTCAAGTTATTTAGGATCAACGGAGTTTATGACAAAAACCACTAATTTTACAAAAATGAAAAAAATAAAAAAAATTAAATATTTAAAAAAAATTTAAACCTCTTTCGTTAATAATGAAAGTTTTCGTTATCTAAATATATTTTTGAACTTTTGTTACTACCCATAGGTTTTACGATATAAAAGCCCAAAATACCCCAAAAATTGAAAAATCTCAACTTTGACACCGAATAACTAAAAATCTGAGGCCTTGGCTAAAATTCTGATTTCATATTCGTGATCAGCGCCAAAAACTTGACCAAAAACCATAGTTGCCATAAATGTTGCTTAGGGTCGTCCAAATTTTGTTGTCCAGTGTAATTAATAAATTTTTTAATTATCTGCGTCGCTAAAAAATTTCATGAATAACAGATATATAAAAAAATCAGCACTTTAAATTACACTGGTCGACAAATAACAACTTTATGTCGGCGACCAATTATAAACATATATATTTTGATAGTGTTTTTTGAGTACATTCCGAATATCTTTTCCGTTTTTTCTGAATAGGTCTAATTTTTTACCTAGATGGGTTTAAAAGTACCAAAAACCTCAATATGTCCTATATTTATAGGCACTTTTCGTGCCTTTAAAATAAAAATAAATAATAGAAAAATATATTTTACTATTGAAAAACTCTTATATTGTTATATAACTTTTTTAGAATTTACTTATCTCATTTACCTTTTTAAATATTTGATTTTAAAAAAATCAAAATTCCCAAAAAATACGCGTCTGAAAGTCTGTGCTTCAAAATTTTATATATTGAAAAAGGGGCTACTAAATTCTTAAAGATTGTAGTGCGTGCTGCTACTAATACTGGCATTATCTGCCAACCCTTCACTTACTTACATATCTCGATGTAGTGTAGTAAGATTTGTTAAATATAAACAAAAAAGGTTGCTTGGGTAGTATTTTCACTTTTTATATGTGCTTATATTTCATTATCTTCTATCATTTATGAAAAATATAATACTTATTTGGCTTAAATCGCATTTATTTATTACATATCTCAAATGTTATTTGTACTCTTCTAAATGATTTTTTAATTTTTTATGATTTTGAAGCACAGACTTTTGACGCGTATTTTTTGGAAATTTTGAGTTTTTTAAAATCAAATATTTAAAAAAGTAAATGAGATAAGTAAATTCTAAAAAAGTTATATAACAAT
>CM060245.1:18285655-18332148 GCA_030555515.1 Acutogordius australiensis | reverse complement strand
AAAATTCGCTGTTTTTTGAAATTTTATTTTTTTTGTTCTAGAAGCGTCAAAATCCATAAAATATGAGGCTACTATATGTTATTAAGCAATATTTTATCTATAAAATGCATGCATGTTAAATATTAAAAAAAGGTTGACAAATTAACCAGAAAGTCGATTTTGAAAACAGGCGAAAATTACACTTTTTGCGGTTTTGAAATTCACTTTTTCATTGTAAATTTGATAATAGTGTTAAAATAAATTATTATAGTCTAACATAATTGCCCCTATGTCCTGCTTTCTGGATACTATCAAATTTGGCACATTGGCGTATTCTAATACAGCGCGATGTCCCAAAATTAGAGCAAAATTTTTTTTTCAAATTTTTAAATTCACGACGGTCCCAAACTTTTGAAATCATATATTTATTAACATTATTAAGGGCCACTTTAATAAATTTTTTAGAAAATATAAAAATACGTATTTTGAGTTATTTGTATCTAAACTTGACTTTGATTTGTTGGTAACTCAAATTTTTTTTTAGATTATTAACGGTAGCCCACATCACGATCTTCAAAATAAAAAAAATTATGACTCTAGCTATAATACTATGATACATGCGCGCAAAGTTGCCTCAAATTTTTTTTTGCAAAAAAATGAAAAATATTTTGCTCATATCTCGGTCAAAAAAATTTAGGTTTTTATCAGCACTTAAGAACCCTTTATCAGCCAAATTTGAGACTTGAAAAAAAGTTTGTCGATTCGAGGTGAAATAGACCATATATATTATAGAAGGCGCAAAATTCTGGCCATAAGCTTTATCATTTATTTTCAGCCCCCAAAATAACAAATTGTCCAAACCTATAAAAATGTCTTCTCATAATAGGTTTTTTCCCATTTGTAGCACCCTCTAAGAACATAAAAAGTTCAACTGCAACTAAAAATTAAAAATTTGTGCATTTTAACAAAAAAAAATATAAAATTTAAAATATAATTATCAATTGGCAAAAAATATCTTTCGAAATAACGGTGGCAGTTTGCCCCTGCAAAAGAAAAGTTCACCATTTGAAAATATTTTTTATAATATTTATGTGCTACTAAGCAATAAGAGGTCATGGTTTTTAACATATTAGAAAAATATATGTTAAATACAACGATTAAAAAAAATCAATATTATATATATGGACAAATCCACCTCAAATCGACAATCTATCCCTTCAAGTCTTAATTTTTCTGAAAATTGGTATATTAGTAGGGTCCTTATAAAAACCTAATATTTTTTCATTTTTATTGCAAGCAAAAAAAAATTTGAGGCAAATTTGCACGCATGTATCATTAAAATTATTGTAACTGGAGACATAATTATTTTAAATTTCGTAATTTGTACCTTAAAAGTAAAAATATAATTTTTGAGTTACCAAAAACAAATGTAGTTCAAAAGTAAATAACACAAAAACGCATATTTTAATATTCTGAAACATTAATAAAATATAGCTCTTAATAATATTACTGAATAAATGAATTCAAAAGTTTGGGACCGGCATAAATTTAAAATAAAATTATTTTTTGCCTAAATCTCGGGACAAAATTACATTCTTTGCATTATATTAATATGCCAAAGTGATAGATATGTTTATATTTAAGAAATAAGACAGAGGGGCAATGTTAGACCACAATGGTGTGATCTAAGATTAATATTGTTGAATTTACAATAAAAAAAGAACCTTAAAAACGATAAAAACACTTTGGCTTGTTTTAAAAATCTACTTTCTGGTTACCAACCTTTTTTGATATTTAAAGTTAATTTTCTAGATAAAAGCTATTCAAAAAACTTATATGGGTTAATAAAATATAAAAAAGTAAGCATAACTTCAAATCTGTATTTTTACATTTAAATTTTTTAAAATTTTGGCAAATGTTCGTTTTTTTATAAAAGCTATAGAGGCACGTTAGAAAAATTTGAAGGTTATGTTATCAAGCGATATTTAATCTAAAAAATGCATTTTAAAATTGGATTGTTAGTTTGCCAGGAAGTCAGCTTTGAAAGTACGAGTAAAACATTGAATTTTTTTTCTCTAAAAGTCACTTTTGCTTTCTAAAATTAACAATAGCATATAAAACTTTAATAGCCTTAACTTAATTGCCTATATCTAAAATTTTATAAACAAATATGGCAGTTTGGAGTATTTATAGTGCAGAGGGCATATTTTTCTTCATTTAAAAATAAAATTTGTTTCTAATTTTTAAAAATGTCAAGCCAGTCTCAGACTTTGAATGCATATATTTATAATCAATACTTAGGATTATATTTTAGTAATTTTTAAAAAAGTTTAAATATACGTTTTCTAGTATTAAATTGAATATTCTGTGGCCAAAAAACATTTTTCAAATAATAAACCCATGCGAAATGTACCTTAATGTCCTCTTCAAAAAAAATTTAATCTCTAGCAATAATACTTTTTGACTTATAATTTCCTAAGTTGCACAAAAGGTAAAACTTTACCTAGCGTTTTTTTCTACTTTTGCCCCTGCCTCCGTCAAATATACTTACCAAATTATGAGATAACTTTAGACACCATTTGCATCCATAATTTCATTCATATTTGAGAATGTGACCACGAAAAACATTTTCAAATTTAATCATAGAGTGTATAACATTTTAATAATTTCATTTTTTCATAAAACAGATTATAATAACTCATATCGACGAAAAATCTCACAAAGTTCCTACCACCTAACAGGCACGACGCTAGACCCCTTTTGGGGTGGCATTGCCACCCCAAAAATACATTAAATATCTATTTTTGCCACCCCAAAAAATATTTAATTGCCACCCCAAAAAATATTTTATTTGCCAATTAAAATTACATAAAAAATATTTTTTTATTTATATTATATAATTTTTTTAATTTATTTTTTTATACTTTTAATAAAATATTTTAATTTTCATTCATTGTAACCGTAACTAATTATCTCATTCATTTCACACAAATTTAAAATATAATGTTTAAGAAAATTGACGAATACTTTACAAAAAATCCAGGTTATAATTTTTATTTATACTTTAAACCTCTTAATATACATACTAAATAAAATTCTTTATTACAAACATAAGCTAAATAAAGAAAATATATTTTATTGGGTAATTTTGATAAAACAATATAATAAAATTTTTTAAATATTTAGATAATATTAGTCTAATTTCCCTTATTTATATTTTTTTAAATTATTATTTATAATTTTTTAAATATTTAGATACTATTAAACTTTCAGAAGAAAATAATAATGGTATTTATTATTATACATTATTAAATTTTCCTTATTATAATTTTTTTAATTATTTAGATAATAATTTACAATATATTAAATTTACCATATTTATAATATTTTAAATATTTAGATAATATTAAACTTAAAGAAAATAATAGTGGTATTTATTATTATACATTTTTTATTCCCTTATTTATAATTTTTTTAATTATTTAGATAATAATTTATGATATACATTATTAAATTTACCTTATAATTTTTTAAATATTTAGATAACATCAATTTTTTTGAAGAAAATGCCAATAGTGGTATTTCTTATATATTACAATGGACAACAAAAAAAAAACAACATAAAAGATTTTTTGAGGGTTTTCTAGAGAATTCTTGCGATAACGATCCCGGGTTTAGTTTTTTTTCCAATGCCTCCAATTTTTTTTAAACCGCGTCCAAAGTTCAGAAAAAATTTTACAAAATTTCTTTTACTATTAATTCTACAAAAAATCTATTGGCTCCGATTCCTTATAAAAAACATATCTAAAAAAGATTATTACATAAAATTTTTAGCAATTTACTTTCAAGTAATTAAGGATCAAAAAACGGAGTTTATGACGAAAACCACTAATTTTACAAAAATGAAAAAATAAAAAAAAATTAAATATTTAAAAAAAATTTAAACCCCTTACGTTAATAATCATTATTTTCGTTAGCTAAATATATTTTTAAACTTTTGTTACTACCCATAGGTTTTACTTAGAAGCCCAAAATACCCCAAAAATTGAAAAATCTCAACTTTGACACCGAATAACTAAAAATCTGAGGCATTGGCTAAAATTCTAATTTTATATTCGTGATCAGCGCCAAAAACTTGACCAAAAACCATAGTTGCCATAAATGATGCTTAGGGTCGTCAAAATTTTGTTGTCCAGTGTTATTAAGCTTTCCTTATTATAATATTTTTGATTATTTCGCATATCTTTTTTATACGCAAATGATATTAGTGTGCAAATAATAATTTAATAAAAGGCAATTCTCTATAATTACAATTAATTGATAACAATAAAAAAAAATTACATGTATTTCAATATTATAATTATGCCGTGACCGAAGGTCACGGCTATTTTTGCCGCTGAAGGCGGCAAAAAAATTTTTAACTGCCACCCCAAGCGTTTTTTTTGCCACCCCAAATGGAGAAAGCTAGAATCGGGCCTTCCACCTAATTATAATAGTAATTTATGAAGGTTGTTAAACATGGTAAAATATACGCTTATAGGCTATAACATTAGTATAATGACTATTATAGCTCTAAAATTAATTTTGTAAAAATGTAAACAATGTTTTATATTTATTGCAATCGTAATTACGCGTTTATTTAATTAAAAAATATATTTCTGTAAGGGAACAAAAAAAAACAATGCATTATTAGATAAAAAAATTTCATTGAATTGGGCCATAAAAATTTTGAACATAAATATGGACTTTTTAACACAACACAAAGGCCAAAATTATTCAAAAATTTTAAATATTATTGGCAATTTCAAAAATTTTTATGTTTGGCCAAACATTAAATAATTAAGAAAGAACAAAAAGCCATGACAAAAAAGAGCCCTATCTATCGTAAAAACATGATCGCAAAAATTTAGAATAGAAGTTTAAAGATAGGACACATATCTGTATTAGAGTTTAAAACAGGCCGTGATATTCCGGCCCGGCTCACCCGATTTTTAAATTTAGGCCCAGCTCGCCCGAACCAACGTTCTCGTCCGAACCAACGTTTCGGCCCGAAATTTAGTTTTTCATTTTAGGCCCAGCCCGATTACACAAACGGCCCATATATTGTATATTACAAGCAAGACATTTTTTGCTTTATAATTATCAATGAATTACAGATTGTATAAGTAATAGAAAACAGAGCCGTGATATTCCAACCCATCCCGCCTAACATAATTTCCAATTTAAGCCCGGCCAAAGCTGGAGTTAGGCCTAGCCTTTGGTTTTAAATTTAAGACCAGTCCTGGTCACAATTTAGAGATAACGCCTAATTTTTTTTTTACAAGTTAATTTTTGTTCTAAAAATTAGAATAAAATACGGAGTGTAGAAGTAGTACGCTTCATTGTGTGAAAACAATTTGTGCTTTTAGTTTTTGTTAATAATAGCTAATAGGCCAACATGAGATTATAAACTTTGGCTCGGCCAGTTTAAATTTAAGTCCGGCCCGTTCTCAATTTCAAACCGGCCCGTTCAATTTCACATTTAGACTTACCCGTTCCCAATTTCAGAGTGACCAGGCCTGTTTTTCAGGCCAACCGGCACCGGGCCGCCTTTCTGGTCCTGATTTTGATCTCTAACAAGTAATACCCTTTCGTGTGTTAGCTCTTGTTAATAATAGTTAAAAAAATAAAAAATGAAATTTAAAAAATCGGCCCGTAATTTTTTTTCTGATTCAGACCCGGCCCGTTTTATATTTTGGCCCCGCCCGGGCGGGCTTTAGGGTCCCAACTTTGATCTCTTATCGGTATGGCCCTACCATGTAAGTAGTGATTTTGACCAAAAGTTTTTGTTTGCTCTGCTTGAGGTACGGTCACACATTATACCTCTAATTTAAATATAAAAAATATTACTGCTTGACAAATTTTTCAGATATATCCGATCAAGCCTACTATAATTAGTATTTTTAATACCTGTGTTTTTTGTCAAACTTTCAAGGCCTAATAAACAAAATTTTAAATAAATTTAAAACTAATTAGTAAATATTGAAAAATTTTACTTAAAATGTAACCAACAAAATTTTGAGAGTTTTGAGCTAATTCAAAGCCTAATAAATGAGATTTTATATAAAATTTTTGTATAGAAAAAAATTACTTTAAATACATAGGTCAACAAATTTTGGCATGAACTTTACAAAAAAACATTTTATGGATTTTCAAATCTGTTTACCGTTTTTTCTAATCAAACTTTGTAAATTGGCATTAACATTAAAAATTTATGAAAAAATGTTAAAAAAACCAAACTCGATTAAAATATTGAAAAAATCATTTTTATATTTAAAACAGCTAAACTGCTAAATTTCAACTTCAATTAATATTTTCATTAAAGCTCGATAATATGTCATGTCCTATTTAGGTTGGGGTGCTAAAATTCTGTATAATCTAAATGTTAATGTAATAGCTTAATATATTTAAATATATGTCATGCCCTATTTAGGTTGGGGTGCTAAAATTCTGTATAATCTAAATTTTAATGTAATAGCTTAATATATTTAAATATATTATTTTTCATAATTTTAGATATAAATGATAAGTTACAAGTTTAATTTTACCTTTTTTAGGGTATTCTCGAGGTCGCAAAATCTGTCTAATTAACCAAATTTGGCCCTTTTTTCAATATAGACTTAAGAAAAATCCAAAGGCTCGGTAAACGGAAAATTTATATGAGATCAGGCCATCATGAAAGTCAATTCATTTCAATGTCATAACTTTCTTTTTTCATCATGTCGACCCATAATATATAACACAGGTCAACAAATATCAATGATTAATGAGTTTTATGAAAACATAAAAGAATGCATCCCCATTATGGCCTAATCTCATATATATTTTTCATTTTTCTTTTCTTCCGCCTTTGGCTCCTTAGATCCGTCCATATCAAAAAAATGCCCTTTTTAACAGATTTTGCGACCTCGAGAATAACCTTGAAAGAAATAACTTAAGAATCTTTTTTTCCATATTAAAATCCCTTGTAACGTATATTTATTATCGCAAACAAAATTTTTTAGTATATCAAGCTCTAACATCAGCATCTAGAAAATACGAAATATTTTTCGCCCAAACTTAAATATGACACGATATATTATCAGTTTTTAATTAAAATATTTAAAGTTTGAATTTAAAGGTTTTGTTGTGAATATGCAAAAAAATTAATTTGTTTTTTTTAAATTTTTTTTGTTCTTTTCTACATTTTTTTTAATTTTCAATGTTTATAGCTACAACTAAATTTGATTAGAAAGAACGGTAAAGAGATTTAAAAATCCCTAAGATGGCAGGTTTGATCTCTGTAGTTAGCTCATAACTCTAAAAAATTTGTTGACCGGTCTAATAGCTAAACTGTTCAGTCAAACCTTAATATAGAATTTATATTTAAAACCCTTACGCCATTAAGTTGATGTGCCAAATATATTGTATGATCTAGATATTGAGACTTAATATACTTAAAAAATAAATATTTTATCAAAATTAATTAATTAAGAAAATTTTATTTTTTTTTTAGTTATTAAGATCGTAATATTAGTCAATTTTTCAAAATTTTGCCATTTTGTCATCCCCGATGTTTAGGGCCACGTCGCGATATATTGTGGAACTAACGATTGAGATAAGATATATTGTAGACACATTTGCTGTTTTGAAAACTTAATCAAACCAGAAATTTTTTAGACCTGTGCAAAGGAAATTGATAAATACCTAAATTTTTACTATTGTGCGATAAATAAATTATTAAAATATTTACAAAATTGTAAAAAAAAATTACTTTAAGGTTTAATTAAACAACTTTTAGAGTAAACTACTAATCATAGGCTCAAATTATGATTTAACAATGAATAAATTTACCATCTCAAAATGCGGATTTTTTGTAAGGCTAAACAATAATAGGTTTTGTTGATTGTGCAAGAAAAACAAACCCCCTCCCCCCACGGTCCTATAGACCTACATAAGCTCAAGTTATTAAAACACATGGGAATTTTTAATAAGAAAAGTTTAAATCTTGGAACCGCCGCCAAAATTTAAAGCGGTTCCGGTTCCTTTCAAGTGGATACTGGTTCCAGTTCCAAAAAAGGTTCCAGTTCCATAAATTGGTTTTATTGCATATTAATAAACTCACACACTAGTTTATTTTAAAAATATCGATATATTTTGTTAAGTATGTGTTGGCTCTCTTTATTACAACTTCGAAAAATCTACAAATTCTTTATTTTGGAATCTAAATTAAGTCTGAAGGGCATTTTTAGCTTGCTAACGCGGAAATAAAAAAAATGTAAAAAATGGATTGCAACCGCAGTCATAAATTTACACGGTTCCGGTTCCTATTCTTAGTATAAATATAGTTTAGATTTATAAAAGAGAGATTGCAAATTTTTCCAATTTGAGCAAGTTCTATTTAACTTTTAAAATAACTAAAAAAACTACCCATGATAGTGATGTATATTATAAAAATACCAGTGATTGTAATACTTCCGGTTGAAAAAATTTTAAGAGTGGCCTTTGGGTCTTTAAGTTGATAAGTAACTCCAGGGTGCAACTCCGGTTCGTAACTATATATTTAATCAAATAGATAAAACATGCTCGTAGCCCGTATAAAGCCGGGTGTTGCAAACATTCAAAACCATTACATTTGAATTATGGACTGGTCGAAAAAAAAATATAGATAGGATAGTTTAGGAGAATCAATTAACAAAAGAATAATCGAATAAGACCTGATGAAAAAGATTCTAAGCCGTAGCGAAATATTTCAGGGGTGTAAACTTAATATTTTAAATAAAATTCAATTGTAATAATTTTTAACCAAATGTAATTGACCACAAGTTTATTTGTTTTTCCACAAACTTAAATTACAGAAAAATTATTTGTGCAATGGCAACTTTTTGTAAAAATACGTTTTATAACAAGAGAAAATTTTTTTGTAATTTAAAATAAAAAGAACGAATTTTAAACCCTCTCTTTAAAAATAAAATGCGCCTTTAAGTAAACATTATTATCGACACCCGAGAGTTCGCCCAAAAAACAGGCCGGGCAAGGGCGAAGTTGAGGACAAGCCAAGCCTGAGTTTGAAAAAAATTGCGGGTCGGGCCGAAGTTTTATATTGCCCCATTTTTTTTAACTCTTAGGTAGGTTGTCAAAAATCAATGAGTGAAAAAGAAAATGAAACTGGGGGAAATAATCCCCAGGATTGTCTTATCTCATATAAATTTTCGTTTTACAAAGCTTCTTTAAACTTCGGCTATTATTAGGTTTATATCGAAAAAATGGCCACATTCGACCAAATTAACAGATTTTGCGACCTCGAGAATACCCTAGAGAGAATTAATTTAAGGATTTTCTATTCATATTAAAATCACTTGTAGTTTATATTTTAGAATTTTCCGAAAAACTAAAAATTTTAGAGGGTTTACTGATATATTATTAAATTTGTCTCAGCAGCTTACATGTTTAAATACCTAATCGCAATATATAACAGGTGGCTAATACGCGATTAGGGTCTTCTCTAAAAAAAATTTGTTGGGCTTTTTGTTGTAATGAAGGTTATATCTAGGCTGACATATTATAATAAGGCGGCATTGCCCAATACAGCCCTTATTACATTTGGGATAATCGAACCCAAAGTGTTTTTACAGAGTTTTTAATATGCATAGTTAGAGGGACATTTGACACAACAATTTATGGGGAAAATGACGGTAATTTAACAAATATATCGATGGGGAAAATGACGGTAATTTAACAAATATATTTTTTATCAATATGTGCCTGTCATAACTGACTGGGTGCCCAAAATTACCAAAATAAGTTGGTTTTAACGTTTTTTTAAATGTGCAAAACTTATAAATATCAACCTAGATAACAACCAGGGTCCTTTCAACGAAATCCTATTTTTTTAAGAGTTTGTTTTTGATTTTGGGCATGTTAAAGCACGCTAGCAGCTAAAGATTTTACTTTATTTATAAACCCCCTTGGGGGTCTTAAACATATTTCACAAATGTGAAATAAGGGTTAGCTCTATATAAATATAAATTTCAGGAATAAATTTATTAACAGGTAGCTGTTGTGGCAAAAAATAAATCTACAAAAATTAATTTTCTTCTTTCTGCCTTTCCTCTTGTCGATGGACAGTTGCACGTTATCAAGTTATTACGATTAAACTTTACATAAGGAAAAAAGGCCTACCCATTTTCAAATTATCGGAAAAAGATTGGATTTTCAAATTGGCTTATAATCGTATATTTAATGGTTAGTACTGTGATTTCTCTTTTGCTTTTTCACTGTGCACTGAGGAGGAATGAAACTATGGACATTTAATTAACATAGATTTTTAAATTGCTATAAATTATTAAATTTTTCCTGGTGCGATTAAAATAAAAAGGTAAAGCTCGACCCTCGGTCTATTTGAGCCCATAAGCAAATACTTTCAAGCCCAAAACATAAATTAACATTAAAATTAGGTTTTTCGGACGCACTTATGAAAAAACCGTTTTTTTAATTTTCCGACACTAATAATTGTAGAGGGGTGAATAATCATTATATTTGTTTCCGCAGCCCGCATGTTTTGGTATAGCATTAAATGTTGTAATTTTCAGGTGGTGGTTACGGACGTTAAGGTTATTTACATAAAAAAATATTTGCTGGGCTTTTTGTTTTTGCATTGAGGGATATATCTAAGTTAATATACCAATACAACTCTACATTTGCCGAACCCAAAGTGTTTTTTCTGAATTTTTAATTTGCATGGTTAGAAGGATTAATACGACGGAGAAAATAACCGATTTCAAAAATAAAATAACAACAGGTAACTGACTGGGCGCCCAAAACTACAAAAATAGGTGGGTTTAAACGTAGTTATTGAATGTGCAAAACTTATTAGTACACAGGTCAACAAATATCAATGGCACAACCGTGAATTTTATGAAGACATAAAAGAATATATCCCCATGATGGCCTTATCTCATATATATATTTCGTTTTTCTTAATTTCTTCCGGCCATAGCTCCTTACTTACATCCGTCTGTATCGAAAAAAGGCCTTTTCGACTAAATTGACATCGAGAATACGCTAAAAGAAAATATTTAAGAATCTTTTTTTCATATAAATCCCTGGTAACTTATATTTATCATATCAAATAATGAGAAATAATTTTTTTAGTATATAAAGCTCTTACATCAGCATTTAAATAATAAAAAATATTTAACTTAAATATACGATATATTATTTGTTTTTAATAAAAGTTTTATTTAAATTGTGAATTTAACAGATTAGCTTTAATATGCAAAAAAATTCATTTTATTTTTGTTTTCAAATCTTTTTTGCTTTTTTTCTAAAAATTTTTAATGTTTATAGCTGACTAACTAAGTTTGATTAGAAAAAACGGTTAACGGATTTTAAAATCCCTATGATGGCAGGTTTGATCTTCGTAGTTAGCTCATAACTCTCAAAAATTTGTTGACCTGTGATATAAGCCTAAATAACAACAGGATCGATCTTCGTATAAGATCCTGATTTTTAGGAAAAAGTTGCTTTAGATTGGCATAGTTTTACATGCGATACCTTGTCAAAAACCGCACCATTGATTACTAAGGTTTTACCATGGTGTTTTACATTCTCCAAATTTGTCCTTATCAATCCTTCAAATACTTTTATTAATATATAGTTCATAGGAATCAAACATTTTGTACCTAGCCAGAGGTTTGTGTTCATTCGCGAAGTTATTAATTCTTAGAGGAAAGGGCATTTGAGTGGATGCTAGGACATTTACAACCCTGTATCGTGAAAAGTGTACATCGAATCCTAGACGTTGTAATATGCGAGAATATTTTCTGGAGGCAATTTTAGACGATTTTTCACTAATAGATTTATCAATGATTTTATAAATTATAAAAAACAAAATGTTTATGTTTTGGAAGTAAATGATAATCGATAGTAAAAACTTATATGATTACAGAATATTTTGATAACTAAATTACTTTGATTTTTATAAGTCGACAAATTCTGAAAAAGTACAAAAATCAAGACATTTTTGTCTTTTTTATATCTTATTTCGTTTTGGCATAATCATTATAAGCCTGCTAAAAACATAAAAATCGAAATAAAAATCAAACTAAACTCAAATACTAACCACAATAAAATTTCATGAGTGAACTAATACATAGCCTAAAAAATTTCGCTAAAACAAAATATAAAAATTTAGCGCAACGTTTTTGGCAACCCAAATGCAGACATTGAAAATTGACAATTTTAAATTACTTAGGTAAAGTGAAACATATAAAATCATACGATGTGTGCTAGCTTTTCAATCTTTATTGCATTTCATTAGCATTTTTTCATTAGCTATATACTAGCAAAAATGTCAAACACATATATATACAAGTTATTTAATACTTGGTTTAAAAAGTATATTTTTGTTTATTATAATTGAATGTAAAAAAATTAAAATTTAATTTTACATCAACAAAATAAACCTAAGTCACTAAATTGGAATTCAGGCCAAATAAAATTGCTAGCCATGTAGATATTTATTCTTTTTTTTGCCAAATTTTTAACAAGTAAACATCGGAATTTGCCATAAAAATGATAAAAGTGTCACTTCTTGCAAACTTGTAACATTCTAACTATTTCCGTTTATCATTCCAAATAAATATATTTGGTCAATTCCACCTTAATCCAACAAATTCGGGAATGTCATCTTTTTAGATTTGGATAAAATTTTGCATGGGGGTAGTAAGGGTATTTGATAATTTAAATATATTTTATCAGAAGTGATTTTTGACGGAGGTATGGGAAAAAGAAATAAACGCAAGGTTTTTACATTTGATGCAACTTTAGGAGGTTATAAGTCAAAAAGTATTATAGCTTGTAATTTAACATTTATAAAGAAGGAGACTAGGGCTTGCTTGTGTAAACAAAAAAGTTAATTTTTACCATTACAAAAAATTCAATCTAACTAAGAAAAACGTTTTATATAAACTTTTTTTAAAAATTGCTTATATAGTCTTTAGTAATTATTATAAATATATGAACTCAAAAACTTAGACAGACATATCAAAAAAATAAATTTTAAGACAAAAATATGCTCCCTGCACTATAATAAAAGATTTAAAGGGGCCAAATTCGATTGTGTACAAGAAGTCAGACATGAGGGCAATTATGTTAGGCTATAACAGTTTTATTTATGTATTTTTTATAATTAATTATTTTTTTAAAAAAAGGTGGTCGAAAATGAAAAAATTAATTTTCAGTAATTTACTCCTACCTTCAAAACCGACATTCTGGCGACCAATCCAATTTTAAAATTTAAAAAAGTATTTTATGCTAAAGCATTTCATAACATAATCACCCCCAATTATTTTAATGTGTCCATGGCTTTTTATAAATAAAACAAAAATTTGCCAAATTTTAAAAATTTTAAGGTGTAAAAATACGAACTTAAAATTGCTATGCTATTTGTTAATTTTACTAGCCCTTTTGGGTTTAATAAAAAATATTATAATATTTAATCCCCAAATATTATTGTCAAAATTATAAAATTTTTTGAAATTTAAAATAATACTACGGCTAAATTTAAAAGTTTATTTTCTTACTTTAATTCATTAATTTTCTAAAAAAACAGCATCCAAAACGTAAAATCTAATAAAAAAGAGCCTTTTTAAATTATTAAAGTTTAACAGATGTTCTCTCTTTATGCATATTAACAAATTTTAAATAAACGTAAAAAGTCAAATTGGATACAAGGATATGGATTTTTTATTATGAATACAATACAAGTCAGTTTTAGGGTTTAATGACTTCAAAAAATAATACCGGGCAGAGTTAACTTAAAAATTAAATTTAGAAACCTAAATATTAGACCCAATTTTCAATTTATTTTAAATAGTGGGATATCACACCCTTATTTTTTGGTAATTTTTATATCACATTCTTTTGATATTTTATATATAAAGTATTCTATTTTAAAAATGCAGATTATGAATAACTTTTTTGGCTAGATATATTTCTGCAACCATAATTAATAAGTTTGCACACGCAAATATAATTTGCGCTGTTTTTTTGGCACTTAATAATTGCTAACATTTTTCGGGTTTTTGTTGTGGAAGCGTCAAAATCCAATAAGAAAAGTCGGGGCTCCTATATGTTATTAAGCGATATTTTATCCATACAATGCATTTAAAATATTATAAAGGTAGCTGGTTAACCAGAAAGTCGATTAAACGGGCGAAATTCACATTATCAATTTTGAGGTTCACCTCATAAATTTAACAATATAGATCAAATATATTAAACTATTGTGGTCTAACTTAATTGTCCCTATGTCTAAATATTTAAATACAATCAACTGGTAATTGGCATATTTTAATAGAAGCGAAGGCCATAATTTTCCAAAATTAAGGCAATTATAATTAGTAATATTGCTCCTAAACCTTTGAATTCATATGTTCATTAATATTATTAAGAGCTATTCAATTTTAAGAAAATTCAAAAAAACATTTTTTAAATGTGACATAACTTTAAATTTTTTTTTAATATTGTTTGCGTCTAAGTAAGCCATTATGATTATTAAATAAAAAAAAATGAAGACATTATTTTAAGTTACATGCGTATTGCCTCAACATTTTCTTTTGCAAAAAAAGAAAAATATTTTTGCTCATATTTCTATCAAAAGGTATTTAGGTTTTATCAGGACCCAAGCACCCGACCGATGTACTAATTTCGGCCATCTTTGAGCCTTGAAGGGAAAAGGTTTGTCGATTTGAGGTGGTATTGACCATACATATTAATGTAGTAAAAATTAAATTTTTACATCATACAAATTGTTGTTCTTCATATTTGTTAAAGCTTAGATATATAATGTTTGATATTTTATTTGTAAAATTAAATATATGACAGCGCAGGAATTATATGTAGAGGATGGTCAATGTAGAATTTCGAAATATAGTTTAAATTACATATTTAAGTTTATCTCAATTTTTATCATGCCACCTTTTTTAAAAAAAGGGGTGTGCTTATATCTTTCATATTTAAAATAAAGAACAAGTGCATGTTTTATTGGAAAAATAAATTCATTTAGAATTAGATTTATAAATGTAAATTCATAAATAGTAGTTAAATTACACAGGTCGACAAAAATCAATAAAAAAAAATTGACACTGGGAAAAAATAACACCCATGATGGTCTTATCTCATAAATATTTTCCGTTTTCCAAAGTTTCTTCAAGCTTCGGCTACTTTCTAAGGTATATATAGAAAAATAGCCTAATCTGAGAAAAAAGACTAATTTCGCGACTTTGAGAATACTAAAAGAGAAAAAATTAAAAAAATTCTTATTATATTAAAATCACTTGTAACTTAATATTTTATCTCAAATAATGAGAAATAAAATTTTTAAGTAAATCAAAGTCTTGCATCAACAATTATGTTATGCAAAATATTTGGCAACCCAACCTACGAGGACACGGTATTGGTTTTAAATAAAATTATTATTTGAAGTTGTAATTAATATAAAAAGTATATTCAACATATTTTTGTTATTGAATCTTTTTTGTTTTTTAAAACATTTTTTCAAAAATTTTCATATTTATAGATGGCTACAAAGTTTAATTAGAAAAGATGTTAAATAGATTTGTAAATTAATAAGATGGCAGGTGTAGTCTAAGGAGTTAGCTCATAACTCTCAAAAATTAGTTCTTTGTTATTAACAAGAACTAAAAATAATAAATTTATTACCACACGATTGGGGGGGGGGATGAATATTTCTAAACTCTATTTATTATTAATATAAACAAAAAACATTTAGATGTAATAAAGAATTTTCGGGTCGTATTTTTATCTACCGGGCATTAAAAAATCCAAATTTCCAGGCCTGAATTGAAAAATGTGTCGAGCGGGCCGGAATATCACGGCCCGGATCGAATCTAGTTTGATTAAAAAAAATGGTAAACGATTTGAAAATTCCTAAATATAACAAGGCTGGTCTAGGTTAGCTCATAACTCTAAAAAATTTATTTAATTGTGTTAATTTCAAACATTTTTAATAATATATTGGTCCTGTTAAAATTAAAACTGATAAATATAATTTAATATGTTGTAAATATGGTTCACTCATAATATGTTTTAGTAATTTTTAGTTTAATTTAGTATTACACAGGTCAACAAATATCAATGGCACAATCGTGAATTTTGTGAAAACATAAAAGAATTTATCCCCGTGTGGCCTTTCTCATATATATATATCGTTTTTCTTAGTCTCTTCCGGCCTTGGCTCCTTACATCTGTCCATATCAAAAAAATGGCCTTTTCTGACCAAATTAACAGATCGAGAAAACGCTAAAAAGAAAAAATTTAAAAATTTTTTTCATATAAAAATCCCTTGTAACTTTTATTTATCATATCAAATAATGAGAAATAAAATTTTTTAGTATATCAAGCTCTTACATCAGCATTTAGATGATATAAAATATTTCGCGTCCAAGCTTAATTACGACACAATATATAATCGGTTTTTAATAAAAGTTTTATTTCAAGTTTGAATTTAACAGTTTAGATGTTGTAATAATGCAAAAATAAAATTTCAATTTATTTTTGTTTTTGAACCGTCATTGTTATTTTGGCATTTTTTTCTAAAATTTTTAATAGTTGACTGACTAAGTTTGATAAGAAAAAACGGCAAATGGATTTGAAAATCCGTAGGCAGGTTTGATCTCCGTAATTAGCTCATAACTCTCAAAAATTTGTTGACTTGTGTTAATAAACTTAAATAAAAAGACTACTGCTAATGCTTAGCAACATTTTACCGATATAAATATTAAAAACAAAATTGCATGCAAAATTTACTAAAGTAATAAATTGCCCAAAACACCACCTCAAAATTATGGTCACATTTTAAATTATTCACCAATTTGTGTAAACATTACAAAGAAAAATATGTAAATATATCATAATATTTTTTCTTCGCCATTCTCTTTTATCAACAAATTAATATTTATTTCCCATTTATCTAGCAAATCAATTTACTTTAAATACATTTGTAAGAATATTTGTGCATTACCCAAATTTGCAATTTTAGTGATATTAAATGATTTCACAATAAATTACATTTTATAGCAAATATTTAGTTTTTGTATAAATGTGGCGCCATAAAATTAATTTGAATGATCAAATAAATCATGAGCAACTTATTAGTGTAAAAATTAATCAAAAAATGGCATTAACCTTTGGCTAAAAAATATGTAAGATTAAATTCAAGATATAACAAAAACGAAAACAAAGTTAAAAAAACGAATTTAAATTCAAAACAACAATGGTGACAAAAAAACAACAAAAAAAAACGTGACAAGGAACCATAAAAAAGCCATCTTTGATTATTATTTTGGGATGCATCTCTAATGACAACACTTACAAATAATGATTGCTGCAAAGCACTAAAACATACTCTTTAAATCTTCAATTAACCAATAAGCTTGCTCAGCTTATGACAAGATAAAAAATAGTAATGATAAAAACATGACTTAATAAAAATTTTGGTCCTGGTTTAAATGTTAGGCAAAATTCTTTAATTTTTTTTGATCTATATATAGTATTTATATCTCAAATTACTTTGTTTATTGCATTTTTGAAAAAGCTATATAAGATAAAAAAAATTATTATGAAAGCTGTCAAGTTCGTAAAAGAACAAACAATATGGGTAAGATATTCTAAATAAATGCGATATACATAATTATATTAAAATAGTTGACCGACTAAATTGATCAATCAGGTTTGAGCTTCCTGGCCTTTTAAATGTCCTTAATTTGACTGTATATGTCATATATTCCCATTACAAATTGAGATCGGGTGCCTTTTTTGTTCGACTTTCTAAACTGATGACGATTTCGCATTTGGTCCGCGTATTCTTAATGCCCCATCGCATTTTAGTACATCCCACATTAAATTCGTATTTTGTTTCGTTACCATTTTTTCCCGCCAACCTTTAGTGAGTTCTTATTTTTTTAAATTTTCACGGCTTTCTAGATATCATGGTAATATTTTTGTTTAACCTATGCCTAGATTTATCTTTCGTCATTTTCTTGTTTTAGCTGGGCACTAATATGAATGTGATATGGCGATGACTGGTCACATGAAAGATATCTTAATACCATAGCCAGAACCAGCCCACGACAAACTTCTTTTTGAAGGGAGAATATGTGACATGATAAGGTCACGACTACACACCATTAAAAGGACAAACTAGTTTGATTACACTGGACAACAAAATTTGGACGACCTTAAACATCATTTAACGCCAACTATCGTATTTGGTCAAGTTTTTGGTGCTAATTACGGATATGAAATCAGAATTTTAGCCAATGCCTCAGATTTTTATATTGGGTGTCAAAGTTGAGATTTTTCTATATTTGGGGTATTTTGGGCCTCTTTATCATAAAACTTATGCGTAGTAACAAAAGTTAAAATATATTTAGATTAACAAAACATTCATTATTAACGTAAGGCGTTCAAATTTTTTTTTTATAATATTTAATTTTTCTATTTTTTTTTTCGTTTTTAAAAAAATAAGTTGTTTTCGTCATAAAATCAGTTTTTTGATCCTAAATAACATGAAATTAATCTGCTGATAATTTTAACTTACAGCCTTTTTTAGGTAAGTTTTTTATAAGGAATCTAGATATGCCAATAAATTTTTTAAAATATTAAGAGTTTAAGAAATTTTGTGAAATTTTTTCTGAACTTTGGACGCGGTTTAAAAAAAATGTAGGTATTGGAAAAAAACTAAAACCGAGATCGTTATCGCAAGAAAATTCTCTACAAAACCCTTAAAAAATCGTTTGTGTTTTTTTTGTTGTCTAGTGTTATGTAAATGAATACATATGATATATAAATGTAATTTAATTTACATTTGCCACTTGTTTTATATTACAAGAAAACTTTCCTTTAATACTTTGTGATAATATACTAAAAAATTTTATTTCTCATTATTTGATATGATAAATATAATTTAAGGGATTTTTATATTAAAAAAATTTTTAATTTTTTCTTTTTAGGGTATCTCGAGGTCGCAAAATCTATTAAAAAAGCATTTCGATAAGACGGATATAAGGAGCCAAGGCCGGAAGAAACTAAGAAAAACGAAATATATATATAAGATAAGGCCATCATGGGGATATATTCATTTATGTTTTCATAAAATTCACGGTTGTGCCATTGATATTTGTTGACCAGTGCTGGGAAAACAAGGAGCCAAAAAACTTTGGCTCATTTTTACCCCCAAAACATAAAGAAAGAAAGGGAGCTACAAATAAAGGGCCAAAATAAGAATTAAAAAAAAGCCCTTACTAAAAGAGGGCCAAAAAAAACCCCAAAAAGTGGCTCTTAAAAAAAGCCCAAAAAGCTATGTTTTCTTTATAATAATGATGGGTGGGTTATTTTTTTTTAAAGCTCCTAGAAGTTTTTTTTTATAAAAGGTGCTTTTTTACATGCCCCTTTTCGTTAAAGAAAAAAAGGGGCTTTTTTGCCATGCCCACGAGTTTGTGGGCATTTGGGGAAAAAACTCAAAAACTTGTTAAAAAAGCCCATTTATTTTTTTTCCAGCCCTGTTGTTGCCCTGTATAATAGGAAGTTCTGGATTGCAGGTGCTAGAAAATTGTGTGTACATATAGATTTTTTTTAGTTTACTAGATGTTTCTTCGTGTTTAGTCTAGTGATTTCAGTCGGGACCCGAAAGCCCGTCCGGCAGGCCGGGTCTAAATATAAAATATTAGTCGGGTGGGCCGGGCCGTTTTATTTAATTTCGAATTCGGGCCAGGCCGAAAATTATTGATGCTTAAATTTGCCTATTGTTATGCGCTATAATTATTGCTGAAAAGAGTATAAGTAGATTTTGAACTCAAAAATGAAAATGATTTGTGTGAACGAGGCGGAGTGATTCGCAATCCGGTCTCAGCTTAATTTGACAAATATAAAACTCTTCGACTTTTGAAGGAGGTAGGTGGGAAGATGACTATATTAGAACCTCCCACCACAAGACGTAGATAATCAAACTTTTTAGCAGTGGTGGGAAATAAAAAACTTCTACCTAAGTTAAATAATGCAAACAAAATCCTTGCCATACCTGCGTGCTCCTGCACTACAGGTATCTTTTTGACAGACGAGCAAATATTTACGAAAAGAAGAAACCGTTTAGGCCAGGAAAAACTAAATTAATTCTTTTAAATACTTTAAATCAAATGATGCTCTTGATGTTCATATTTCCAATGAAGCTTGATGTTTAATTGTTAGTAATAAGCACAAAAATTTACGGGCCGATATTTATAAATTCGGACCGGGCCGGGCCTCTTATAAAAAAACATCGGGCCGGGCTAAAAATAAAAATATTTATTTAGGACCGGGCGACACGTAAAAAAATTTTCGGGCGGGCTGGGCCTTAATTTACGGCCCGTTGTGAACACTAGTGTAATCCAATCTCATTAAGTGCTATTAGGTAAAGAATAGTTTGGAATTGACTAAACTTAAAAATGCTCTTACCTTTTTTATATTACTAGAATTTAAGCAATCTTTTGATTTTTAACCTCATCATCAGAGGGTTGGATTCCTTTTTTAGGGCACGTGCAAAGTGAGTTTTAATTTTCGAGAAATTTAAAAAAATATTATTTTGAAATAAAAAGCAATTTTTTAAAAAGTTGTCAAATTTATAAAATACTTTTTTGAAATAAAAAATTTAAAAAATAAAACTTTTAAAATTATCAAAATATTACAAAAATAAAAACTCACTTTGCACGTGCCATTGAGAAAAACATAAATAGTATATTGACGGTTTAAAAATTGTAATATTATGCTCATTTGTAGTTACAGATTTTTTAATCTTCTCAAAACTTTTTTTAAGATTGCAAGATGTTGGTCAACTTTTCTGCCCGATACAATTATAACATCGAAGAACACTATATTATAGAGTATACCAATTCGCATATTTGTTATTTAACTTTGAAAATTTAATGGTGTATTTGTAAATATAGAGTTTCACGTATCGGTATAGGCCTATGTGAGTCAAAACCGTCAGTAATTTTTACGTTTCATCATCTACTTGTAGCTGAATGCATCTTATAGGTCAATAGCAAAAAATTTTTTGCCTCTAACACAAGATATTTAATCATCAAATGATGGGTAAGGGTTATCGGTAATTATAAATTTGTTAAATGTTACTTAAAATTCATAGCAAACTTCTCTGTTCCTCCTTAGGTTATACTTTGATAATTTTCTCTTCGTCTAATAATTTATTTCTATTGTTTTCGCAAAGGAATCAATATCCGCCTTGGTAAACTAATTGGCTTTGCGGTTTTATCTCTATGAATCTTAATATATCATTAGCTTTACCCGTTTTAGAATTGAAAACATATGGGAACACTTTTATTAGTGAATTTACGTCTGAATTAATTTTAACAGCTTTGAATCATATAATGTTCGGCAAATCAAAAATAAGTTGACCCGGATTAACTACTTTGTGTTTACCTCGTTTAATTTAATGTGCGTAGTTGTACCTAACGAGTGTGCACTCCGTAACCTTTTAATCATACCTTTTAACAAATATTTTCCCAGTCTACTCCAATATCGTATTTGATGAAAGTTTAAACTATCGTATCGAATTCCATTCCAATCGATATGTCGTTAATTTCTCAAATACCGTGGCCCCTTGTAGTTGTAGTTAAAGTGCATAGAACTCAGTTTTACCGAATTGATCATCGAAAGACAGCATTTGGCAAAATGACCATATTTACCACAATTAAAAAATCTAATATTACTTAAGTTTTTGATGTTATTACACAGATCAACAAATAAGTCAGAAAAAAGTTTATGACAGAAAAGCATACATCCCCATAATGGCCTTATCTCATGTATAATTTCCGTTTTTCAAATTCATCCGCCTTCGGCTCCTCAGATCCGTCCATATCGATAACCAAATTGACAGATTCTAAGACAAATCCCCTGTAAATTATATTTAGCAACTAAAACAATGAGAAAATTTTTTAGTACATCAGGCTTTTATATCAGCATTTAGATAATACAATTTGCGTCCAAACTTAAATAAGACACGATATATCGTATAATAAATATATTATTTGAAGTTTGAATTTAGTTTAGCTGTTGTAAATGGGCAAAAAATTCATTTTTTTTGTTTTTCCTTTCTGTTTTTTTAATATTTTTTCTGAAAATTTCAATGTTTATAGCTGACTAAGTTTGATAAATAAAACGGTAAACCGATATGAATATCCCTAAGATGGCAGGTTTGATGTCTGTAGTTAGCCCATAGCTTTCAAAAATATGTTGGCCATTATAGTAATGTTAAAAAAGACTCATAGGAGTTTTTTATATAATTTTTATGTTTATTAGTTTTAAATCTCTCGCATTCCTATCATGTGTTTTAATTGACAAAATAAAATTTTTCCCGTAATAGCTTCCTTGATAGTTGTTTTTGCCATAGTTAAAATCAAACAACTTTTTACTTTGTTAACCTCACATGTCTCCCCTACTTCTGACATGGCCTTCTTTAGGCTTCAATGCTTGATGAACTCTTTGAGTTTTAAGGAATTATGAACAAATGATTTTTTCTTTTGTATTGCTAAAAATTTCAACCTGCAAGCGAATATCGTATTGGTTTTGCTAAATCGACTTAAGCATGTCATAATTACCTCACTAGAATTTATTGGGATAAACTTTTGAAGTTTGTGGACTTCATTAATACAGAAGCTAATAAATTTTTTTTAACATCATTTAACTTCTTTATCTTAGGGCACATGCAAAGTAAGTTTTTAATTTTGTATAACTTTCAATTTTAAAAAATTTTATTTTGTAATAAAACGCAAATTTTCAAACAATGGCCAAATTTAATATATGCATATAAAATGCTATTTCTGAAATAAAAAATTTTTGAAAAAATTTTGAAAAAAAAAATAAATTTTCAAAATTTTACGAAAATAAAATCTCACTTTGCACGTGCCCTTAATAACAGACCAGAATAAATAGAGGTAATCTTTTATGTTATCATCGTCGTTATGAAAGGGTAACGCCGCGTTTATATATTACGACTACGTCATTTGTCAACTTCATAAACAAAAAAGAAGCAAATATTATCATGACAAAAATAGTCTAAATTGGCCTTTTTAACGTCCTTGATTTGTTGACTATAGATGTCACAATCAGACCATGTGCCGATACCCACTAAGAGTCAGGGCAAAAGATTTTAGGGCACAAATTATAAATTTTTATAGCCTACAAAAGGGCTATAATCTCATGCAAATATAATGAAAACAGGTTGAGTATAAAATTCACTTAGCAGAAGTATTAGAAAAACAAAAATTAAACAACTTATTTTTACAAGTAGACATATATACAAATGTTTGAAAATTAGCATTAAATTAAAATTTTTAATTTCAGAAAATTATATGTGAAGACAACATATGCAAAATGATATTTTATAGAAGTTTGGTCTAGGCTCATAAGCACGTAGCTTTTTTTAAAGAGTTTTGCAGACCTATAATAGGCACTAAATGTCTGGCAAAGTTTATAAAACAAAATAGTTTAAATTTAGTCTTCCCCAAGATATCTTTAATCATTAAGACGTGGCCCTAGAGGTTCCCAAAAATTAAGAAAATGGCTATAGCAAATATGATAATTTATTGCATAAATTCTGAAAAATAAATTAATAAATCTTTTTTTTGTTATTAAAACTAAATTTTCAATTTTTTTTGAGTATTTAATT
Organism: Acutogordius australiensis; assembly: GCA_030555515.1. NCBI lineage: Eukaryota > Metazoa > Nematomorpha > Gordioida > Gordea > Gordiidae > Acutogordius > Acutogordius australiensis. The sequence goes on along the minus strand of CM060245.1, from coordinate 18,308,405 downwards.
TTATTTATCAAGCTCCAATGTTTATTGAGGGTTAAAAAATTACATCCTAAACCTGCAAGTTTTAACACTTTATATATATTTTCTCATTTCCTATAATATAAAAACGCTTAACAATGTAATGTAATTTATCAACTGTATTATAATAATAACTAGTTAGCTAAAAACATTCAATTACAGATATATATAGTTAAAAGTAATATATTATATCTAAAACTACAAAATAGTCTTGTTATTATAATTTATTTAATATTAGAGGGTAATCAAAAAAAATTAATTTTAAATATAAAACATTTATAAGAATTTAACAATAATTCATATTTAGGGTTAAAATATTTTACGTCCTAAATTACCTAGATATTCCAGTTCTTTAAATTTATTAACTTATTTCATATAGTATAAAAATGCTTAATTCAATTTGTAAAATTTATCAACTGTATGATATTAACTAGTTAGCTAAAAATATTTAATTTAATATATTTAAAAGTAATATATATATAATATGTAAAACTCCAAAATAGGTAAATATAATAATTTAATTAATATGAGATAGTCATCAAAAAAGATTATTTATAAATATAAAACATTTTAAAAATTTTACAATATAATTAATTAAAACCTATTTGCTCCAGTGACAACAATTTTTCCTGATGACCATATAGTTGCTGTGGTAGAAGGGTGACGCATCTTCATATAAATTAGCTTAAAATAATTTATAAAATTAAACAAACTCCTGCTTCCTTTCTATATTCCACATGAAGACCTTCAACCGCAATCTTCCTTAAATTAAGATGACATCTAGTAGTAAATGCCGCCACAACATTGTGAATATTGAGAAGTGTAAAATAATTTAAGGTAGGTATGTCGATGTCAATAGATTGAGATTCATAATAATTTGCTTCATCAGAAACAAGTTCTTGCATGGTTAAAATTACATTCATTAAAATTGTCCTATTTAAGCTATTAGCTACTTTATTTCACAAAGCTAAAAAAAATTTAAGTCGCAATTAATAACTTATAAAATATTTATTAATATTTTTTTTGTTTATCTTTTACAAATTTTTGAACTTTTGCTTTATAGAATAGCTATAATATTAATTTTAAACATTTTTAAATCTATGAAATTTAAAATTCTTAAACGTAAATTCTTTAAGTGGGTAATAAATTATTTAAAAAAAGTGACATTTTTTTTAATAATATGTAATCGGTTAAAAACTATTAATATTTTAACTAGATACCGTCGTCTGTATAAAACATGAGAAGTTTAAATATTTAAGGTAAGTTTGGAATTGATAGATTGATATAACAGTAAATGTATGTAAAATTATGAAAAAATATCTTAAAAAATAAGGCTGTAATTAATTCAATATAATTGAGATAAATGGTTTCTACCATTAAAATTAACCATGTTGGGTCCATACGGACCCCAATAGAATACTTAATATTAAAACGAATTTTGTTTTATAGACCAAATTTTATTTTATATTGTTTATATTTAAGATCAAATTAATTTTATTATTGATTAATTTTGTTATATTTCGAAAAAAGGTTTTTTGTATTAATATGTTTTTTATTTCATATAACAATCACAATTTGCTTCTTCCAAGCACAACTTGCTTCTTCCAATCCAGCACAATTTGCTTCTTCCAAGCTTTCCCAACAAGAGCTACAACAAAGGATCCATCCCGTATCCCCTCACGAGGAAAACGAACATATGCCACATCTCCCCCCTTTAAAATCCTTGCCCAATAGTTGCAAATAAGCGGTAAGCATTCATCATCAAGTTGTTGATGACAGTCGTGGCCCGTTGTGCAGTTCAAAACAATTAATTTGCATATGTTATTATGTGCATAATTTGTTATAATAGTAATATGCGTACAAGTTATAATGCAATAATAAAAAAATTAGACCATAGACAGAAGAATAAAATTGAGATCTTATGCTGATCCTTGTTCTTCTTTTTTTTATTAACTATATTAAGGGTGCCCAAAATCTTTTTCCTTAATTTAACCTATTTATCATTTTATTTTCTAACTACCCAAATAAACTATCTTAATATTTTAGGCTAAGCCTTAGGTATCCTCAACTCGTCTACGGAGGAGACCTCTACCCAAAAATTCCAAAATACCCCCAAAAAATTATCAATTATTTATCTTTATGCTTTTTTTCCATTTTATCCCTTATACTTTTTTTCAAATAATTAATTTTTTTTACCCTATTTTGGTAATCAGGTAGAGATAATCAACACCTACGCTACAACAAAGGATCCATCCCGTATCCCCTCACGAGGAAAACGAACATATGCCACAAATTTAAAAATGTGTAAAAAGTTGTATGAAATTATATAATTGTGTAATTGTGACAATTTATCGGAAAATTAATTGTTTATATAATGTATCACGTATTAACTTCTTGGCAAGGGATATTTTCTACTTAATATAAACCTTTTGGCATAACTCTAACTTATAATAATTGTAAAGGTTTTCACTTTCTGTTAGTAATTGTGAGTTTATTAAGTAATCCAAATAAAAATATGTTATTATCATACGCATATGAGCATGTCCTATTATATACGACCGGCTGAACACCTCCCCCCTTTTAAATTGCCCTTGTGGTTGACCAACGTATAGTTTTATTTTTTTATTAATTTTACATTGCCGTGCAACACAAAATTTTCATATCAATGTCAACCCTTCCTACACTTTCAGGAATAGTCAAGGTCTTCACTCTCCTTTTTTAGAAAAATTTTTAGCTGCACCAGCCAAAAAAAATTTTATTTAATTATATAAAAAAAAACATTTAGATCCACAAATTCAACAAAATATACTTGGTTCCACTTTTTTAAAAATAGGGTTTATAAGGATTCGGTTCCAGCCATCTTTCATTACAATTATATCATTATGATAACATGACAAAACTATCAGATTTGTGCAAAATTATTTGAGATCTTTTTTGAGCGACACGAACTGGATATTACAGAGGACAGGAAAAATGGAACCCATCCACATAATGTTCACCGACATGTTGCAACGAAAACCACCGCAAACAGCTCGTTTGGCCATTGCAGTTATGAGAGTTTTGAGTCCCGTACCGGCCCCAGCGACCAAGATTCAGAGGCAGGCTGATCGGCAAGCATTAAAAGCGCAATCTATTTTGACTGGATTATCCCCATTGATGGTTTGTGATGGGGTGAATCTAGGGTATTGTTAGATAGACCGAACTAAATAGTTCTTTTTTTTTTAATATCGGGCTTCAACCCCTATTTTGGTATATTTATGCGTATATCAATTAAAAAAAAATTATATCATAAACATATTATAAATTAATAACTCGTATATTAAAAAAATTATTACATATTATTTTATAAGTAGGGCAAAGATAAATTAATAAAATTTTTTTAAATATTATAAAGTTTGTGAAGTATAATTATGTATAGTGCCAATATAAATTAATAAAAATTATTTAAATATTCTAAAGTTTGTATAATTATGTATCAACTTTGCATAGGTATATAAATAATTTAAAAATTATTATTTAAATAATACTAAATTTGTTAAAATTATGTAGTTTGGGCATTTTCCAATTTAAATAATTTTATATACGATTAAAAACAAGGCTAAACTCGTGTGTTTTTTTTTAAGACCAAAAACTGTTTCAATTTACGGCCACCCGTTTATTGAGCTTCAATACCCATTATTTTACCGTCTTTTAATGATCCCGGTATTGCCATTCCTCTAATCTATATTTTTTTTCACAAACATTTAATTAAACCTTATTACAACAGCTAATTACTTTCTCATCCAATTTTACCAAAAATTCAACCGAAAAATTTAATCCTGGTACAGTATTTGGCCCCGAAAAAAAACCCTTTTTAGACGTACCCTCTAAAAAGAAATAAACCCACATTCAAGGTTAGATTTATAAGCATTGGCCTACTAACCTTGTGTGTAAAACCGGGATCCCCCAGGATATCCTAAAATTTATCATCATGAATAACTAACCTAATTACTCTTAATTTACTTACGATTTTCCATCCAATTAATCAATTTAATTCGCCCTAATTTTTTCAAAATTTTCATATCAATGTCAACCTACCTACCCAAAAATTGATACGCTATGGCTTGTTTCCCGTGGACTGGCATTAAAAAAAACCTTTACAAATTAACCATGTACTAGCCGGATGATACGGGGTTGACAAATAATTTTTTTTTTAAGCTTTTCACAAAAAATATTAAACTCTTGATGAAAAAACTGGCTGTAGTTATTTGTGTTAACCAATCTTCAATATTAATTAAAGGAAAAAATACTTCTCACCGTAGGATTTACCGTCCGTCTGTAGTCCGAGCATGTAATTCAATGTTTCCTTTAGGTACAACCAACTAGCAGGGTAGCCCATTCGTTCATTTCACAGGCTTTGATAATCTTTTCCTTCACCCATTTATCTAAAATACAAAATACCTCTTCCTGCCAAGCAATTGGCACCCTTCTTGCTGTAAAAAATTTTGGAAACACAATTTTACTTTCACCAAAAAAATTTTTTAAATATCCTACTTCCTTCTTAAAAAGGTCAGAAAACATGTTGACCAAAACTTTCACTTCATAATCTCACCCTTTAATAATTGAATTTCTAAATAAACAATGTTAATAAATTATTAATATGCCCTTGAATGATGTGCTTTACCCAATCATGCAATAGAATTTGGGATTTCCCTAATAGTTCCTTAAACTTGCTAACACATCCCATCCTATTATAGCTACACCAGGTTGATTGGTGATCTAGAGTTTTATAATCCCCTCCTTATTTTTATACAAAATTGTTAAGTTCAAAACCAATTCAACCTTTGTATTGTCAAATTGCCTTAAATTTAAACCTTTTCTTTTAATTTCAAAACCACAAAATAATTTATCAAAACAGTTTTTACTTATATTGATGCCAAACTTCCAGTTCCACCAACCAACTCAGTTTAGTGCTTAACCTCGCACATCATTCTAGGGTTAAAAAAAAATAATATTGAAAACACTCATATATAAATATATAATTAAAAATTTGTAATTGCCTTGTTTTAGTTTGCCATTAGTCATTTTACAATATCTGGCCCTTTATTTCAAAGTTCCCATTTGGCCCTGACCAGTTGTAATCCATTTCAATAACAGGCCCTTCCCACCCATTGTGTCTAATTGGCCCCGCCCAATTATGATAAGCCTTATAAGAACCTAAATTCTTGTCATGTCCTACCCTACCCAAATTAAAACACGTTGGTTGGGGTCTTAGGTTTAACACTTTGTGATTATAGTGTTTTCTATAGATTATATATAAAATCAATAAACTTACTTTAAGAATTATTAACTTTTGTTGCAATTCAAAAGAAGTGTTAATAGTTTTCTTAAACATTATTAATTAAAATCATTACTAAAATTATTCTCAATTCTTATTTGATAAAATTTAAATCCATGTCAAAAAAATAAGAAAACATATTTTTTTGGTATTACATTTTGTTTGTATATTAGTCAATATAAATTTTAAAACTTTTACCTGCTATGAATAGAATTTTCCAACAATCCGTTTTTTAACCGCTGCCACCACTTATAAAGGTTCTCTCTCTGTTAGTAATTGTGAGTTTATTAAGTAATCCAAATAAAAACATATGTTATTATCATACGCATATGAACATGTCCTATTATATACGACCGGCTGAACAGTAATGAAAAGTTTAACGTCAAGATGTCAATTGTAAAGTCGTAAAAGCAAAAGTCGATAAAACAAATTGTATTCTATATTGGATCAGTTTCCTTTTTAACTTAGGTAATAATTCAACTAAGCAACGTAATTAATCATGTTATTAGGCCAACTTTATTAACTAAATCGACTAAAATTTATAACTGGTACACTTTGTAATTAGTAGTGAGGGGGTAATATACTAAAATTAGAACCAAGAATATATTATTGCGCCAAGCCAATTATATCGTAATGTCACTAAGACACCTTACCCTATACAAAAGTATAGCGTAAGCTATCTGTAACAATTATAAAAATTAGTGTGAATGTGCGCAGTCGATTAAGTCTATTCATGATTGTTTCTATCGTAGCCATAGCCGGGTATTCCCCTAGTCTTGAGGTCTAGATTTGTGGTTACCGTTTTGGTTGTGCATCGATTAATAACCATCCATACGTGGGCATCGCAAGGTTTGGTTTATGTTTGAAATTTTTACATTAACATTAACTTTTAATTATCAAGAACTTCCTGATTCTAATCATACAAAGGTGGTTTTTGCTTTGCTTTCAGTTAAAACGTTTTAAATATTTTTATAATTTATGCTTCCAACGTAACCCTAGTTTTATAATATATGCGGCTAATTTAATTATAAATATTTAGTATGCCGACTTAATTCTTCCGTCAGAGCGGGTATATCACCGTCAAGCGGGAAATAAAAACTTTGGGCATAATTTCACGTTGGTTTAAATAAGCAATCTATAAAAGGAAAAATATCATACTAAACACTCTGGACTGTCCACCTGTCAACTTCGGACTAAATGTCACGGTTCTTTATGCTTGATAATTAAGAAAAATTGAAAAATAAAGATTTATGTTTAAACCACGTACAATTGGCGTTATTCACATTTTTAATCCGTAAGGATTCTATCTAATTATATAGACATTTATGCTTTGCTGTCCACTGCTAAAAATTATTTTGACCATATAAGGTATTTTATTAATATATGCAGTATTTGGATTGGAGCAATCTTTCTTATTTATCATTCCATTACTTAAATAATTCTTTTGTATTTTTATATTGTACGTGAACCTTTTAAAATTTAAATTGTAAAAACTTGGGTTTTAATATTATTCCCAAAAATCTTAGCTTCCGACGCAACGCTTTATTAGCATGAGCGTCATTGGCTGAAAAAAATTGTAAACTTGCCAAACTTAATTGTTTAGCGAATTTAATTATCTAAGAACAACTATTGTAATGAAATTTTGCCATGTGGTTAGTATATCTTTATAAAGATTTAATACCATCACGGAAACAAAAATTATGGGTGTTCGAAAATTTCCGAAATATATACTGGATACTTTGTAACTGAATAGTTATACTTACTGTAAACTTTTGTTAAAACTGGCGTTAAAAATTTCTTCGCCGATTCTTTTAATGTAAATCTGTCCAGATAAAAGAATATCCTTTTTACAAAGATTGTAAAGTGGTGCCGAAATTTCTTTGTAATCTGGAATAAACCTGCGATAATAACCTAGAGTACCGAGTATTGAGAGAAGTTCTGCTTTATTGTTAGGATCATTTTCATCAACGCTTCGGTCTTTTGAGGTAAAGGTTTGATACCTTGAGCACTAATCTTATGTCCTAAATAACTTATTTTTTCCAGATGAAATGAGCATTAGTTTTGACCTAATCTCAACCCCTTTTCCTTGATGCGACCTAATGCGATAGAAAGTCTTGCATTGTGTTCCTGCATCGTTCGGCCAATGATAAGTATGTCATCTAGATAGGCAAAAACACCTTCTAAGACTTCAAATATCAGCGACATTGCCCTTTGGAATATTTGGGCCGATGCTGAGAGGCCAAAGGGTAAACGTAAAAATTAAAAAAGACCTAAGTGCGTATTTATTGTCAAAACGTTGACGCTTTCTTCTGTTAATGCTAATTGAAGATATGCTTGTGAAAAATCAAGTTTGCTAAAAAATCTAGCTCCAGCAAAACGCGAAATTATTTCGTCAAACCTAGGCAACGGATAGGTTACTTTTTCTAAAAATTTATTAACTGTTAACCTAAAATCTGCGCAAATGCGTAACTTTTTATTTTCTTTTTGGATGGGTACTAAAGGAGTTGCCCAACTACTATATTCAACTGGTCTGAGTACACCTAAATTTTGCCAATCTAGTAAAATTGATTTTACTTCATCCAACGAAGCGAATGGAATTCTGCGACAAGGGAGGAAAATAGGTCTGGCGTCCGGTAAAATTGGTAAACTAAATTTTATCCCTTTTAATAATCCTAATCCTTCAAATAAATCCTTAAACTCAATTAAACAGTCTTTAATAAAATCTTTTGCTTCTGTACTTGTTATGTCCTTAAAATGAAATTGATTTAATTCTATATTAACCTTTCTAAATCTACCAAATTTAGAAAATTATTCTGAAATAAAAAATGGATAATTGGCCATCCTATAATTATTACCGTTTCAAAATCTACAATATAAAATTTCGTTGTTGAAGATATATTATTTATGTAAATATTTACATCTATGAACCCTAAAGGTCTAAAATTATCTCCTGACACAGTTTTAAAAGTTTGATTACAATTATTTATTTTAGAATATGGAAATATTTTTTTAAGAGTACCTAAAATTATTAAGGATACATCGGCACCCGTATCGAATAAGATTTTATATTTATTTTGATTAACAATTATAACTTGTTCAGGAGACAATTTTTTGACTAATTGCTATTGCCCTTGTCCTTGTTGCGCTTGCAGTCCTTGTGACCTACTAGTGCATCCCCCACCTTGATTATACGGTCTATAACCTTGGTTATACGGTCTATAACCTTGATTATACGGTCTATTATAACGACCTCTAAAGTTACTAACCTGTACAATTTGATCAATTTTGAATAATTTGACATAAATGATTGTTATAAAAACTAAAAGGGCTAATAAAGTAGGGCTCCTTTAAAAAGTATCTAGTTCAAGACAATATTTTTTGTCATTAAACATTATAACGAGTTAATTAGTATTTTTATAATAATTATTCTACCTCGTACTAATAAAGCTAGTAAAAATAATAAAAATAAAATATATGTGGTTACCTATTTTGTTTTCTATCCTGAATAGAATAATTTATTTTCGATCATGGTGCGAACACCAATATTTAGGATCAACTTTATTTTGGTATTGATTAATTTAAAAATGTGGAAAAAGTTGTATGAAATTTTATAATTGTGTAATTGTAATAATTTATCGGAAAATAATTTTTTTATATAATGTATCACGTATTAACTTCTTGGCAAGGGATATTTTCTACTTAATATAAACCTTTTGGCATAACTCAAACTTATAGTAATGAAAAGTTTAACGTCAAGATGTCACTTGCAAAGTCGTAAAGCAAAAGTCGATAAAACAAATTGTATTCTATATTGGATCAGTTTCCTTTTTAACTTAGGTAATAATTCAACTAAGCAACGTAATTAATCATGTTATTAGGCCAACTTTATTAACTAATTTGACTAAGATTTATTACTGGTACATTTTGTAACTAGTAGTGAAAGGGTAATATACTAAAATTAGAAGAAAAATATATTATTGCGCCAAGCCAATTATATCGTAAATGTCACTAAGACAGTTTATTACACAGGTCAAATATCAATGCCAGAAAAAAAGAAGTTTATAAAAACATAAAAGCATACAGCCTTATGATGGCTCTATTAAAATAAAATATAAAAATGGAGAATTCTGTTACTAAGATAATTAAAATAGTTAACCAAAAAAAACAAAATGGGCAAAAATTAAATAAAAAAATGGCGGATGAAAAAAAGTAAACAACACAAATAAAATAGATGCGCGTATATTCCACTATGCGCGTGAAAGTGAAGTTTGCGATGAACATACTCTCCGGGATTGGAAGAATTAATATTCTAATATATCACGTCAGCTGTAATTGGGAAGCGACAAAGCTTAACCGGTTTCTTGTAAAGACCGTTAGCAAAGGTTATTGTCGCAACGCAAATTCTCGAATCCTTGCCTGGGGGTTGATGGTATTTGGCTGATGTGACCGCGGCTTTCCATAGTCCACCAAAGTGTCGCCCACGGCGAGGTATATGCCACTGTATGCCCTCGGAAGCTAAAGTTTTTGCAGCAAATTCATGTATAATAAGCATTTTGCAAGAGTTGCTTGAGCTCCTTGTTGGCCCCGAGGACCGTTTTCGGAAGAGGGATTTGCGTCTACATAAGCGCTTTTAAGCATTTATAAAAGCCTGAGTGGAGTCCGACGCTAATTACAAATGCACGACCTTGGTGGCCAAACAGACAAATATGGCTCCGTAACCCTTGATTTGGCGGTATTTTCTTCATGTGCCCTTCTTCATAAAAAAAGGACCATTGTAATTAACGCCTGTAGAGGCGAACGGGAGACTCGATCATTAGACAACTTTCCCATCATTAGAAGTTCAAAAAGGAATGCATTCACGGATAACCACCTTGACAATGCTGGTTGCGTTTAATGGCCAAATCTGGGTGCGAATTGCTGCTAGAGTATTCTGCACGTATGTAGAATTTTTTCGTGGAAATGTTTGATGATAATTTTGTGACAGAATGATGTTTAGGAGGACAATAAGGTGATTCTGTTTATATGATAGGGCGAAGTGGAGGAGTCGCACCCCTATAATGATGACCCCATCTTTTAGAAGTGGGCTCAAGGATGATAGCCTGCTTTGATTGAAGATGATCCGACCCTTAAATAAATCTTTTTTTTCACAATGAAAACATGTGCCCATCTGTTTGGCGATTACAATGCGGGCATTAGATAAATGAAGTGCTGATAAGTTTCACTGTCAGCGTCCAAACGCAATATTCCGCCGGCGGAATATTGTCTGGACTTGACCTCAGCGTCCAAAGCTTATATTCCGCCGGCGGAATATAAATTGGCGTATAGTCAACGACCAAAACGCATTTTCGCCGACGGAATATTGTCTGGACTTGAGCTCAACGTCCAAAGCTTATATTCCGCCGGCGGAATATTAATTGGCGTATAGTCAACGTCCAAAACGCATTTTCGCCGGCGGAATATTGTCTGGACTTGAGCTCAACGTCCAAAGCTTATATTCCGCCGGAAATTTTTTGCAAAATTTAAGGGACAAACTGAACTTTATTTGATCAATTTTGAAATGTTGATTATTAGACGTTTTTGATTTTTTTATGCTTAGAATATGAAAAGTTCAATGAATAGAGTTCATGTTGAATTTAAAATTAGGGTTAAGGGTTAGAATAGTGCTAAAGATTTAAAGATTCGCTGACCGGTGTATTTAGAAGCGCTTTAACTCCACATTTAAAAGCGTTTAGATTTTTTGGATACCCTCAGAAGTGCGCTAATGTTATTAAACCCGCGCATTTTTTTTGTTTTTAAAATTAAGCGAAAGACTCTAAAAAAGCTGAGGTATTTTTGTAATGTACCTGTGACTTAAAATGCACCAAGAATCCTAACTCGCAATAAAGATTCAAATCTAAGCAGGTATTTAAAAAACATACTAAGGTGCCTTAAAACGCGTAGGTGATATTGAGAGCACGCAAAAGTCCTAAAATAGTGCAGAAAAATGAATTAGGACAGCGCACAGGTGTCAAACTTTTAGGAGGATTAAAATGATAAAAAATTTACAACTTTAAGATTTATATAAGCCTTATCTAACCCTTTGTTAATATTAGGGCATTCCCTATCTAGCTGGCCGTTAAAAATGCGATATTGGAATTAATGGAAGGTATATAAGTTATATCTCCGATTTTAGTCCAGTTAACGAACCGGCTTTAGACCTTCCTTACAATTTTTTTAATTCTGGTCCCATATATATTTCGTGGACCGATTAAAAATTAAAATTTTTTAAAAGAATAAAGAAATACGGTTGAATGACTATAGGCTCAATCTAATTTCAAGTTTGGAGTATATCTAATATAAGTATTTTGACAATCTTATTGGATTTCCTGCCAACATTTAAAAAGACTCCCCACATAACTAAAAATATATAAAGTTTTGGTTACCAAAAGCGCACCAATGAAGGCTCAAAAGCATGAATCCTGAATCCAATGGTCCCAATTGTTTTGTAAAGAATTAAGATATCTTAAACTTGCGCGAAAAGTCTAACGTGCAAAATATAAATTTGAAATTTTCGCGCAACAATTAAATTGACGCTGAGTATTTTTTCAGGCGGGCATTTAGATCGGGCCAAATCTGGCAAAACAGCCAGATCGGCCAAAACCAAAAATTTGTTTTTTTCAAGTTTAAGGTCTCCCAATCCAAAATAAGGCCCGAAAATTTTCAAAAAAGTTTTCTTTAAAAAACAGAGTGTAAAGTTACATTATCGTGTAAAAATATATTTATCGTTTTTAGGCCTTTAATAGTTACAAATAGAGCATATGTAATTTCCATTTTTAAATTTAAGCCCCCGCGTTTGGCCCCCTTATAAATTTTGACCCGTTGGCCCTTGTTTCCTGGCGGGCCGGGGCCGGACTTTTGGCTCTCGACTTTTAATCTCTAATGTGATTGTAGGCAAATCTATTAAGAAAAAATGAATAGCGAAGTGAAGAGGGCTTCTAAGAGGAGCAGGGTGCTATGATTATTATCGAATTTCTTTATTTAAATTTATACATTTGTGTGGACATTTGATATCCTTTTGAGGGGTAAATAAAATTTTATAAAATGATAAAAGCACATTTTTTGGATTCTAGTAAATTAACCTAGTATCCTCATAAAAACTTCTAAAATTAGAGCTGAAAGCCCTGGGTCCAATTTATATATTTTTTTGGGTCAAATAAAGATTAAAACATATTAAAAATAAAGAACTATGGTTGGGTGACATTAGGCTCAATGTGATTGATTGAAATATATTGTTAATATTAAATAATGATTTTTAAATTTCTCTTGCCGATAATTGAAAATAAAAAATCTAGATAACCCAAAAACGTATTATTATGGAATTAAGACCGGACGTTATATTCCCGCCCAAACCGTCTTACTTATTATAATTTAGCTGCCCGCCAGTAATCGCATTTTCATTCCCAGCCCGATAAATTTTGAGGCTTCTTTTTGACAATATACCTGAGAAGCCAAAATATGTGCTGTTTAGAAAAATTTTGCTTAACCCTTGTGGAAAAAAATGCTTGACGTACAACAGTTATATACCCGAAAATTTATAAGATTTTTATTATAAGCGGTCAAATTTTCCTATTTGGGCATGTTAGAAAAGTAATCGGATATTGAGTATTAGTAAGGTTAATATATATGTAGTGGCCCGTTAAGCTATTTCAATTTTGTAAGGGGTAATTAAAACAAATTATTTCAAAAATTAAATGTCCTTTATTTCTCCAATCTCACGAGCAAGTTATAAGGGCGCGTTCAGACTCATTTCATTTTTTGATAAATTTTAAAATTTTATTTCTTGGCATTTAACGCTTTTTTACAAAAAGTACCAATTTTTGTTATTAGCATTTTTATATTGTTTCTGAAAGAAAAGTTTATAAAATAAAAAAAAATAAAATTTCAAAAAATTCAAAATTTTTTAAAAAAATGAAAGGAGTCTGAACGCGCCCTAATTTAGAAAAAAACGTCAAAAGAAATAAGTTTTTTTTGACTGACACTCGTTACTTTTCAAATCCAATTAAAAACGCATAAAATAGCCTTGAATTTGAAGTCCCCAAATGGATTCTATAGACTAAGTGGCCCTTAACTGGAAACTTATTTTTTCCGATTTTTTTGTCATTTTTCGGTTATCCTCTTTAATAACATTTTCAATGTTAATACCATATTTTAATGTTAATAATTATTTCTATTTCACATAAATGGGTTGCATAGAGTTTTGAGAGATAAAGGGGCAAGGAAATCAGTAGGATTTTGTTAAATATTTTTTTTGGCGGCAACATCTGCTATTGTGTTGAATTATTACCGAGTCTTGGTAGCCTTTACTAATAAAAAAAAGTTTTTATGAGGATACTAAGTTAATTTACTAGACTCGAATAAATGCGCTTTATCATTTTATAAAATTTTATTCAACTAGCCCACTTCACTTCGCGATTTTTTTTCTTAAATGATTTGCTTACAATCACATTAGAGATTAAAGTCGAGAACCAAAAGTCCTGCCCTCGGCCCGCTAAACAAGGGCCAGAACGGTTCATTTATAACGGGCCAAACGCACTGGGCTTAATTTTAAAAATAGAAATTACGGGCCGAGATGGGCCGAAGTTTTGAATTTCATTTGCTCTATTTGTAACTATTATCAACAAGAACTAAAAACGATAAATTTATTTTGACAAGATAAAGGATATAACTTTTACTCTTTGTTTTTACTCTATTTTTAAAACAACACTTTTTTAGCTTGTAATTAAAAATTTTCGGGCCTTATTTGAATTGGAGCCGGTTTTTTAAAAAACTAATTTTGGCTCTGGCCGATCTGGCTGTTTTGCCAAAATTTGGCCCGATCTAAAATGCGCGCTTTTATAAATATTCAACGTCAATTAAATAACGTTGCGCTTATAAAAATTTTAATGTAATTAATATATTGCACGTTCGAGGTTTCGCTCAAGTTTAAGATACTTCAATACTTTACAAAATGATTGGGGCGATCTTAAATTCAGGATTCGTGCTTTTGAGCCTTCATTATTTCCCTTTTAATAAGCAAAAGTTTTTAGTTATGTGGGTACGAGTCTTTTCAAATATTGGCTGGGAATCCAAAAAGATTGTCAAAATATACATATTTTAAACGTTGAACTTGAAATTATATTGAGCCTATAATAGTCCAACCGTATTTCTTTATTCTTTAATTCTAATCGGTTTACGAAATATATATGGGACCAGTGAAATTAAATTGTAAGGAAGGTCAAAAGCCGGTTCGTTAACTGGACTAAAATCGGAGATTTTAACTTATATATCTTCCATTAATTCCATTATCGCATAGGGCCAGCTAGGCAGGGGATGCCCTAAGATTAACAAAGGGTTAAATATGACTTATATAGATCTTAAAAGTTGTAAATTTTTTATCATTTTGGTGTTCTTATAAGTTCGACACCTGTGCGCTGTCCTAATTAAATTTTTTGCACTATTTTAGGAGACTTTTGCATGCTCTCAATAACACCTACGCGTTTTAAGGCACCTTAGTATGTTTTTAAATACCTGTTTACATTTGAATCTTTATTGCGAGTTAGGATTCTTGGTGCATTTAAAGTCACAGGTACATTACAAAATACCTCGGCTTTTTTAGAGTCTTTCGCTTAATTTTAAAAACAAAAAAAATGCGCGGGTTTTATAACATTAGCGCACTTCTGAGGGTATCCAAAAAATCTAAACGCTTTTAAATGTGGAGTTAAAGCGCTTCTAAATACACCGGTCAGCGAATCTTTAAATCTTTAGCACTATTCCAACCCTTAACCCTAATTTTAAATTCAACATGAACTCTATTCATTGAACTTTTCATATTCTAAGCATAAAAAATTAAAAACGTCTAATAATCAACATTTCAAAATTGATCAAATAAAGTTCACTGTTTGTCCCTTAAATTTTGAAAAATTTCCGGCGGAATATAAGCTTTGGACGTTGAGCTCAAGTCCAGACAATATTCCGCCGGCGAAAATGCGTTTTGGACGTTGACTATACGCCAATTAATATTCCGCCGGCGGAATATAAGCTTTGGACGTTGAGCTCAAGACCAGACAATATTCCGCCGGTGAAAATGCGTTTTGGTCGTTGACTATACGCCAATTTATATTCCGCCGGCGGAATATAAGCTTTGGACGCTGAGGTCAAGTCCAGACAATATTCCGCCGGCGGAATATTGCGTTTGGACGCTGTCACCACCATATATACTTCGAAGAGGTGATGTGCCTGAAGCGTAAGCAGTAAACGATCACTTTTAGTAAACGATTATGAGTAACGTAAAAGAATAAGATTTCCGGAGGACGTCACAACATGCAGAGTCTTCCGCTCAAGATAGATTGTAGTATTCGTTGTTTTATAATTCTGTTCGCTTACAGAAAATTATGGGCATTTCTCCCATAATAAAAAAGTTTTTAATTCGAGCTGAAGTTTGAAAAGAGTTTCCCACTCCTTAGGAGGAGATTGTATTCATGCCAATACGATGGTGAAATTGAGTCCAGCAACAATTCCTGTTAGGTTCCAGGTCCAGAGCCTTTATCGTGGAGCCTAATAATTTTGAAAGGAGTAATACACCGCATAATTCTAATTTGGGTGTAGATATAGATCTGAGAGGTGCTACTCGAGATTTGGTGCAATAATGGATGAATCATAATTCCGTGACCTAATTCACGAAGGTGGATGCAGGCGCCATACACCTTATCGCTTTCGTCGCCAAACTCATGTATTTCAGAAGCAGCGTCTTTAATTATGCATTTAGGGATTTTGTAGGAGTTCATCATTAATTAATTTATCAGTGATTTGTGCCACGCGGATTGCAATTCTAAAAGTACTATCTCATCCCACGGACCTACCAATTCCAATGGGTCATTTTAAATGGCCGTTATGATGCATCTTGTCAGTTAAAAATCTGGAATAGCTGAGACCATGATATAAATGACGTCATTTACAGGATTCCAGTACAATATTTAGTTTTCGCAGTCGAATTTTTGCTCAAGGAAAGTGGGCCGTTTTTTTTGTTAAATCCGTATTCGGATTCCCCCCTTAGCAAACCATTTGTGCAGCTCAAAGCTTCCTTTACTTGATAAACATTTTACTTGATGTATGGTTTCAACATGGCTAGAAATCGTATCTGTACCTGTAAGCAAATCGACGACGTATAAATCCCTAGCAATAACAAAAAGCCAATGGGGTAATTATATCTAAAATCGCTAGCTGATTGAGAAAATAAGAACGACGCAGGAGACATCCCATGCCAGATCGTATAAAATTAGTTTATCAGAATTATCTTCACGCCACTTAAAAATGCCGTGATCGGAGTGCATCACGATTTGTCTATACATTTGTTTTCGGCGGACACCACCCATTTATGTTTTCGGAACCGGTTAACGGTAGAGGTTAAATTGGGAGGCAATCGTTTAATATTTGGTGGACGTGGCGGCTGAGGCGTAGACTACAGCACATATTTTCCCTTCCGGATTGTTATGCTAGCATGGTGTGGTATGTAACATATAGGTAACCTGATAACCTGGACGACGATAAGTAGGTATCATGTGTTCTTGATTAGCGTAATCCCTCATGAACTTGCTATATCTTTTTTCCTAGCTAATTTTCGCTCTAGCGAGAACTTTATTTAACGTTGGTATAAGAAACTCTAAATCCGTGGTGTTGAGTTTTAGTAAAGGGCTAACCAAATCGGCCGGGTTTGAGTCGCTTCGAACGTTTTTTAAAAATGTATTTTGCATTCTCGGTTCAGCCAAAATTGGAAGCCGATTTGGGCATTCTTTAATTTCCCAGAATCGAAGGTCGTTTGATACGACGGTCGATGTATGACATAATGCTCTAACCGCACCCCCAAATAGGTATGCATCCGGAGACTATCACCTAACTTCATTTTATGTAATATTAACTGATTTTTAGCTAACTTCAATTGTCACACCTGGAGGATTAGCCAAAATATTTCGGTTCCTAATAAAATGTCATTTGGGCTGGCCCTATTGTAAATGGGGTTCGAGATAAATATGTTTTTTGGAATATCCAATCTTTATGTCTAATGAATAAGATGAAATGTTGCTCGTGATTTTTTCGAGAGTAAAACATCTTATGTTTGCTGAACATATATATTTACCCAAACGAAATTCTGAATTTGCCAATTTTTCGCGTTTATCCCTACGATAGATAGATCAACAAGCGGCTTAAGTTTTAATCTTTTTACGAAATTCGTAGTTATGAAATGATTGCAAGCCAAAATCTAGCAGGGCTCGGCATTGATAAATTTTTTCCTAGATATCGTTTATTAGTAGCAATGTCAGCAGCAAAACAACTTGATTTGTTTGAGATGCAGATCGTAAAGTAGCGGATGAAGATATTATATGTCGACATGTAGTAAGTGTGATGTCTTTCGTCGCAAAGGCATTTGCTACTCTTACAATTTTGCACTTTGTAGCTCGGACTAGGGCATGTCAAAACTCCGGAATCGGGACAGAGTTTCTACTCCGGAGTTTTTTTTTAGAATTTGCTAGTTAATATTATCTCAGTGGAAATATTGGAATTGTGTATTTTTGTAGTCCAAACACATTTTGTTTAATAAAAGTTGTAAATAAATAAAAAGGCAACAAATTATTGAATTACATGTACATAATGTTATTACTATTTTTTTGCGAATTGGAGCAATGACATGCCTTAGCTCGGACGCAGACAATTTGCGCATGGCCATTTAACAAAGTCGGCTTGTTTGCCATTCCCCGGGAATAAATTTTTGAATAAATTGTATCTGCTTACCGTATGAGTGTCCTGTCATATCAGACATGTTGGTTGGGATGTTGAGGAGCGGTCTGTAACCTTGCAAATCTCTACTTATCCGAGTTTATAATAAGCTTCAATAATTTGGCAGTTTGAAAACTTCGACAAATTGCTTTTAGGTGGAAATCTCATCTTTCGCTAACCACGTTTTCGACGCCTTGATGGTGGAATCTAGCTACGGAGGTTACATCTATTATGTCGTTCCAGTGTTCTACTAGCAAACCTATATCCACTAGAGGGCTGATACATTTATAAACCATATTATCACTTAATTGACCCCAACCAACATGGAAATTGTTTGCGTTTGTACTCAGATATAAGCAATACGCCACCTCCCTTCTTTACAAAGACCCGAATACCCTTCCTTAATAAAGATGCAGTGGCCAATTACAGAAAAAAAATTTGTTAAAAAAAAGTATATTCGTTATTATATAATTCATTTTTAACACAATTATGCAAAATCAACGTTATGTACATTAAAATCACAAAAAAAACATTTTTCTTTTTTTAGGCGTTCAGACTCATTCTATTTTTTTGAAAAATTTTTATATTTTTAAAAATTATAATTTACCTTTTGACATTAAACGCTTTATTACAAAAGCCAATTTTTGTTATTAGCATTTAAATAGTTTTTTCTAAAAAAAGTTTTTAAAAAAATTTTGAAAAATAAAAAAAATTAAAATTTCAAAAAATTCGAAATCTTTAAAATTTTTCAAAAATGAAACGAGTCTGAACGCGCCCTTAAAAAGAAAAAAACTTTGGGAACTCGCCTAACCATTTTTATAAAATAACCTAATGCATTTATTAATAATGTATCATTTAGTTTGGTTTCCTTTTGCTCGTCCTTTCAATCCCCCGCATGTAAGTTTGTACATAAATTTATTATTATTTATTATTACTAGCACCAAGCAAATCTGTGTATGTTCCGGTTGATTGAGTATTATTGTATACATGTTCACATGATATCCACACAAAGGAACATAGAATAAAATGGCGGATCCTTATTGAGCACAAAGGAACATAGAATAAAATGGCGGATCATTATTTAACACAAAGGAACATAGAAAATGGAAGATCATTAATAAACACAAAAAATAGAATAAAATGGCGGATCATTATTGAGCTGGCTCGAACTCCTTTACATCATTATCATAATGTCTTGGCAAATTTTATTTTCCACACTAAGCATTTGCTTGTGAGTTTTCCCGAATAGAATTTGAATACTCATTTTCTAGAATTTTTCGCGCATATTTTCCCAAAACATTTAACATTGTTTAATTTTGCGACTGCGCCATTGTTGAAAACTGGAAAAAAGAAATTATTATCATTATTGACGTGATTTGGGGCCAAAGGGGAACGGTTATTAAGATGCGCCATCGAGGTGATCCGCGGGTCAAATGAGGAATTGTTAATATTATTACCCGAGGGCCCAATGAAGGTATTATTATTATTGACGTGCTCAGCGGGGAAAAAGAAGGGAATTATTATTATTAGGGCGTATTTAATCATTAGGAGAAGGTCAATTGTTAATCTTCATTAGGGGAATGGGGCATTAAAAATGAGGAATAAATAATCTTACTATTATTTTCAAACAATTTATTATTCAGATTTTGATCTTTATTTCAAACAATTTATTATTTCATTGCATAAAATATCATATCTCCATCACAATTCCTACCAGCACCAAACCAACACTAGTTACTTTTTACCACAAAATCAAAAAACTAAACTAATTAAATATAAATGTCTTTCTCTCCTTTCCATTTATTTTTGTTTTTGAATCTTTTTTGTTTTTTCACATTTTTTCTAAAATTTTTAATTTTTGCAGCTGACTTTCTAAGTTTGATTAGAAAACGGTTAAACGGATTTCAAAATCCCTTATATGGTAGGTTTGATCTGTAATTAGTTAGGAACTCTTAAAAATTTTGTGCTATAATATTTAAGAAAAAAGTCACAAAAATTTGATTCATAATATATATTATTTTTTTAGATATTCAAAATTTAAGATGTGCTGGGGTCCCCCACTGGGCTATTCGTGAGTTAATAAATTTAATATTTTTTCCGTTATTTATTTATTTATTAATATAATATACCTGCTTAAGTTGCATATCGATAATTCTATGTAACAATATATTGTATTAAATGATATGTTTTTCAAAATTTAAAATTTGGATACAAATTTAAGTCAACTTGATGTAAAAGGCCTTATCTTTTTTTTCAAAAAGTTATTGTGGGGATCCTGGGAATACCAAATTCATTTTAAATATTAACATTCATAAAATATATTTCAATAAGATTTTTTTAATATAGAATTAATAACAACTTGCTGTAATTTTTTCGCTTGTTCAAAAGACATCTTTATTCAAAAGAGTGCTGGGCTCCACAAATCCCCCACTTACCCGATTGAGGGTTTATAACCTTCACATTTTTTTTAAGGGGCGAACCTTATGCACACACCTTCCTCAACAAACTTGCCCAAAAAATCTTTTACCACTTTTTTTCTATTAATATATCTAAGGGTACTCATACACGACTTGAGAACCGTTCAACT
The DNA here is from genome assembly GCA_030555515.1 of Acutogordius australiensis. Lineage (NCBI taxonomy): Eukaryota > Metazoa > Nematomorpha > Gordioida > Gordea > Gordiidae > Acutogordius > Acutogordius australiensis. Next base: position 18,287,697 of record CM060245.1, on the reverse strand, counting down.
GGCGAAAAACTCCATAGGTTTGGCGCTGTATTAAAATATAACGACATAGACCATAACAACCCGTGCCCCGGTTATTTTAAGATTTACCTAGGCCAACAGCCCTCTCAGCTAAACCATTTGTCTGAGGGTAATAGGGCAGTGCCATATTCCCCAATCACCTAAATTCCCGAATGCCTTATTTTTAAAAGCACACCATCAATGAATAACATTTTGGCTAAACCGTACTAGCTAAACAAGGGTTTCAGATTTTTAATCACAACCCTTATAGTAGTTGTTAGTCCAAATTACTTATAACCACCTCAAAATGCATCAACAATAACCAAAATGTTTTTTATATTCCCCAAAATTTATATAAATCTATTTAAAGGTCCTTCTGCTTCTTCCCAATCTCTTTTTACTACTGCTGGTGATGGGGCCATTTTGTTACAACTCGCAACACTTTTGGAATTCATCAATCTGCTTACCCATCTTAGGCCACCAAACAACATATAATTCTGGCCTTAGAGCCCTCCATATATTATATTTAAAATCTTAAGCCTTAGGCTAACGGGTATAACCATTCGATTTCCCCTTAATACAATTTCATCTTCAATCGACAATTCTTCTTGTATTTTTTCAAAATTTGTATTCTTCGAACACCAGTCATTTTTACCTAACAAACTTTCTTTAACTCTGGTAAGTTGCTCCATTATTAACTTTTTCTGCCAATTCTTCCAAGTGGAAAAGGCACAGGTTTTTAGGGTATTAAGGTAAACTATTCATATTCACCGTGACTTCCTTACTAAAATGTTCGACTTTCAATATAATGCTTTGTTGTTCCCTATTATTACGCAGCCTTGACAAAATATCTGCCGTATTATTTTCTATACCTTTCCTATAAACTAGTTCAATGTCAAAACCACTCACCGTTACCAGAAATCTTTTCAATCTGTTTAAGACTAGGGCATGCTAAAACTTCAGTTGGAGTTTATGGAAGGAGTGGGGGAAGGGAATTCCTATGCTCCGGAGTTTCACCATTTTGAACTCCTGGAGCTCAACCCTGGCGGTTTTTTTGGAGTTATTTTCAAAAGTGAGTTTTTAAAATGGGATTTAGCCACCAGATGTTTTTACTACGATATGAAAAATGAAACGATAGTTTTTTAGTTCTTAATGAAAATTGAGGGAGAAAAAATAGTCTATAATTTGATATTAAATAAATTTTTTTGATTTTTTTGTGTTCGGGCTGGCATGTATGAGTGATTTTGTAGAAAAATTCAGGCCCGATTCTAGCTTTTCCATTTTAGGGGGGCAAAAAAAACTCGTGGAGGGGGGCAGAAAAATTTTTTTGCGCCTTCGGCGGCAAAATTGGCCGTGACCTTCGGTCACGGCTAAAATATACATGTATAACAATAGAATCCATGTTTAATATTTTTTAACAAATTAATAGTTATTATATTCTTAAATTAAAAAAAATGAATTTATAAATTGAATATGTGAATTAAAATTAATTGTTTTCACTATCAATTGCTTAAAAAGATATGAGATTTGAATTAATTGTAAGTATAATTTTATCATTTGGTATCATTGCGCATGAAAATTAAAAATATGATATATATGAATGATAAAAATGAATTATATAAAACTTTGGATTTTTAGAAAATGAAAAAGTAAAATAAGATTGATTATCATGAAAACAAAATGTATAAGTATGTTAATTTGGAAGAATATATATGAAAAAACACTGGTTATTTATAACTAGTTATTAATATTAGGGTAAAAAATTAAATAAAACAAGAACATTAAGGTTAAATGCGCATAAAAAAAGTTTGCAACCATGTTAAAATAGTAAGCAATAATTAGCTGATTATGAGCAGTGTATTGTGTTGATCAAACTATTTTATCTTAGAAGATTTTAATTATATTACAATATTTATCAAAATTCAACGCCCCTAGTTAATGATTTTTCGTGTTCTAAAAGAACCTCACCTTTTAAGCAGGTCACTGCTTGTCAGCCGTTATTATCCTTCTTAATGAAGAAAATGTGGCCTCACAACTCGACGTTG
>CM060245.1:18182595-18285455 GCA_030555515.1 Acutogordius australiensis | reverse complement strand
TAAAAAAAATGAAGACATTATTTAAGTTACATGCGTAATGCCTCAACATTTCTTTTGCAAAAAAGAAAAATATTTTGCTCATATTTCTATCAAAGGTATTTAGGTTTTATCAGGACCAAGCACCCGACCGATGTACTATTCGGCCATCTTTGAGCCTTGAAGGAAAAAGGTTTGTCGATTTGGTGGTATTGACCATACATATTAATGTAGTAAAATTCATTTTACATCATACAAGTTGTTGTTCTTCATATTTTTAAAGCTTAGATATATAATGTTTGATATTTTATTTACAAAATTAAATATATGACAGCGCAGGAATTATATGTAGAGGATGGTCAATGTAAAATTTCGAAATATAGTTTAAATTACATATTTAAGTTTATCTCAATTTTTATCATGCCACCTTTTTTAAAAAGGGGTGTGCTTATATCTTTCATATTTAAAATAAAGAACAAGTGCATGTTTTATTGGAAAATAAATTCATTTAGAATTAGATTTATAAATGTAAATTCATAGATAGTGGTAAATTACACAGGTCGACAAAAATCAATAAAAACTGAGTATTTTGGAAAAAAATATAACACCCATGATGGTCTTATCTCATAAATATTTTCCGTTTTCCAAAAGTTTCTTCCAAGCTTCGGCTACTTTCTAAGGGTATATATAGAAAAATAGCCTAATCTGAGAAAAAAAGACTAATTTCACTGACTGATACTAGAAGAATACTAAAAGAGAGAAAAATTAAAAAAAATTTATTATATTAAAATCGCCTTTAACTTAATATTTTATCTCAAATAATGAGAAATAAAATTTTTAAGTAAATCAAAGTCTTGCATCAACAATTATGTTGTGAAGATTTTTGGCAACCCAACCTACGAGGACACGGTATTGGTTTTTTAAATAAAATTATTATTTGAAGTTGTAATTAATATAAAAAGTATATTCAACATATTTTTGTTATTGAATCTTTTTTTGTTTTTTAAAACATTTTTTAAAAATTTTCATATTTATAGATGGCTACAAAGTTTAATTAGAAAAGATGTTAAATAGATTTGTAAATTAATAAGATGGCAGGTGTAGTCTAAGGAGTTAGCTCATAACTCTCAAAATTAGTTGACTTTGTTATTAACAACAAGAACTAAATAACAGTAAATTATTACCACACGATTGGGGGGGATGAATATTTCTAAACTCTATTTATTATTTAATATAAACAAAAAAACATTTAGATGTAATACAGAATTTTTTGGGTCGTATTTTTATCTACCGGGCATTAAAAAATCCAAAATTTCCCAGACCTGAATTGAAAAATGTGTCTTGAGCGAGGGCCGGAATATCACGGCCCGGATCGAATCTAGTTTGAATTAAAAAAAATGGTAAACGATTTGAAAATTCCTAAATATAACAAGGCTGGTCTAGGTTAGCTCATAACTCTAAAAAATTTATTTAATTGTGTTAATTTCAAACATTTTTAATAATATATTGGTCCTGTTAAAATTAAAACTGATAAATATAATTTAATATGTTGTAAATATGGTTCACTCATAATGTGTTTTAGTAATTTTAGTTTAATTTAGTATTACACAGGTCAACAAATATCAATGGCACAATCGTGAATTATAATGATAAAAGAATTTATCCCCGTGTGGCCTTTCTCATATATATATTTCGTTTTTCTTAGTGTCTTCCGGCCTTGGCTCCTTACATCTGTCCATATCAAAAAAATGGCCTTTTCTGACCAAATTAACAGATCGAGAAAACGCTAAAAAGAAAAAATTTAAGAATTTTTTTCATATAAATATACTCTGTAACTTTTTATTTATCATATCAAATAATAATGCGAAATAAAATTTTTTAGTGATATCGGCTCTTACATCCTGCATTTAGATGATATAAAATATTTCGCGTCCAAGCTTAATTACGACACAATATATAATCGGTTTTTAATAAAAGTTTTATTTCAAGTTTGAATTTAACAGTTTAGATGTTGTAATAATGCAAAAATAAAATTTCAATTTATTTTGTTTTTGAATCCGTCATTGTTATTTTGGCATTTTTTTCTAAAATTTTTAATAGTTGACTGACTAAGTTTGATAAGAAAAAACGGCAAATGGATTTGAAAATCCGTAGGCAGGTTTGATCTCCGTAATTAGCTCATAACTCTCAAAAATTTGTTGACTTGTGTTAATAAGCTTAAATAAAAAGACTACTGCTAATGCTTAGCAACATTTTACCGATATAAATATTAAAAACAAAATTGCATGCAAAATTTACTAAAGTAATAAATTGCCCAAAACACCACCTCAAAATTATGGTCACATTTTAAATTATTCATCCAATTTTTTTAAACATTACAAAGAGAAAATATGTAAATATATCATAATATTTTTTCTTCGCCATTTCTCTTTTATCAACAAATTAATATTTATTTCCCATTTATCTAGCAAATCAATTTTACTTTAAATACATTTTGTAAGAATATTTATTGCATTACCCAAATTTGCAATTTTAGTGATATTAAATGATTTCACAATAAATTACATTTTATAGCAAATATTTAAGTTTTTTTGTATAAATGTGGCGCCATAAAATTGAATTTGAATGATCAAATAAATCATGAGCAACTTATTAGTGTAAAAATTAATCAAAAAAATGGCATTAACCTTTGGCTAAAAAATATGTAAGATTAAATTCAAGATATAACAAAAGCGTTAACCAAAGTTAAAAAAACGAATTTAAATTCAAAACAACAATGGTGACAAAAAAACAACAAAAAAACGTGACAAGGAACCATAAAAAAGCCATCTTTGATTATTATTTTGGGATGCATCTCTAATGACAACACTTACAAATAATGATTGCTGCAAAGCACTAAAACATACTCTTTAAATCTTCAATTAACCAATAAGCTTGCTCAGCTTATGACAAGATAAAAAAATAGTAATGATAAAAACATGACTTAATAAAAATTTTGGTCCTGGTTTAAATGTTAGGCAAAATTCTTTGAATTTTTTTTGATCTATATATAGTATTTATATCTCAAATTACTTTGTTTATTGCATTTTTTGAAAAAGCTATATAAGATAAAAAAATTATTATGAAAGCTGTCAAGTTCGTAAAAGAACAAACAATATGGGTAAGATATTCTAAATAAATGCGATATACATATTTATATTAAAATAGTTGACCGACTAAATTGATCAATCAGGTTTGAGCTTCCTGGCCTTTTAAATGTCCTTAATTTGACTGTATATGTCATATATTCCCATTACAAATTGAGATCGGGTGCCTTTTTTGTTCGACTTTCTAAACTGATGACGATTTCGCATTTGGTCCGCGTATTCTTAATGCCCCATCGCATTTTAGTACATCCCACATTAAATTCGTATTTTGTTTCGTTACCATTTTTTCCCGCCAACCTTTAGTGAGTTCTTATTTTTTAAAATTTTCACGGCTTTCTAGATATCATGGTAATATTTTTGTTTAACCTATGCCTAGATTTATCTTTCGTCATTTTCTTGTTTTAGCTGGGCACTAATATGAATGTGATATGGCGATGACTGGTCACATGAAAGATATCTTAATACCATAGCCAGAACCAGCCCACGACAAACTTCTTTTTGAAGGGAGAATATGTGACATGATAAGGTCACGACTTCACACCATTAAAAGGACAAACTAGTTTGATTACACTGGACAACAAAATTTGGACGACCTTAAACATCATTTAACGCCAACTATCGTTTTTGGTCAAGTTTTTGGTGCTAATTACGAATATGAAATCAGAATTTTAGCCAATGCCTCAGATTTTTATATTGGGGGTCAAAGTTGAGATTTTTCTATATTTGGGGTATTTTGGGCCTCTATATCATAAAACTTATGCGTAGTAACAAAAGTTTAAAAATATATTTAGATTAACAAAACATTCATTATTAACGTAAGGCGTTCAAATTTTTTTTTATAATATTTAATTTTTCTATTTTTTTTTCGTTTTTAAAAAAATAAGTTGTTTTCGTCATAAAATCAGTTTTTTGATTCTAAATAACATGAAATTAATCTGCTGATAATTTTAACTTACAGCCTTTTTTAGGTAAGTTTTTTATAAGGAATCTAGATATGCCAATAAATTTTTTAAAAATATTAAGAGTTTAAGAAATTTTGTGAAATTTTTTCTGAACTTTGGACGCGGTTTAAAAAAAATGGAGGTATTGGAAAAAAAAACTAAAACCGAGATCGTTATCGCAAGAAAATTCTCTACAAAAGCCCCTTAAAAAATCGTTTTGTGTTTTTTTTGTTGTCTAGTGTTATGTAAATGAATACATATGATATATAAATGTAATTTAATTTACATTTGCCACTTGTTTTATATTACAAGAAAACTTTCCTTTAATACTTTGTGATAATATACTAAAAAAATTTTATTTCTCATTATTTGATATGATAAATATAATTTAAGGGATTTTTATATTGAAAAAATTTTTAATTTTTTCTTTTAGGGTATCTCGAGGGTCGCAAAATCTATTAAAAAAGCATTTCGATAAGACGGATATAAGGACCCAAGGCCGGAAGAAACTAAGAAAAACGAAATATATATATAAGATAAGGCCATCATGGGGATATATTCATTTATGTTTTCATAAAATTCACGGTTGTGCCATTGATATTTGTTGACCAGTGCTGGGAAAACAAGGAGCCAAAAAACTTTGGCTCATTTTTACCCCCAAAACATAAAGAAAGAAAGGGAGCTACAAATAAAGGGCCATAAGAATTGAAAAAAAGCCCTTACTAAAAAAGGGGCAAAAAAAACCCCAAAAAGTGGCTCTTAAAAAAAGCCCAAAAAGCTATGTTTTCTTTATAATAATGAAGGGTGGGTTATTTTTTTTAAAGCTCCTAGAAGTTTTTTTTATAAAAGGTGCTTTTTACATGCCCCTTTTCGTTAATGAAGAAAAGGGGCTTTTTTTGCCATGCCCACGAGTTTGTGGGCATTTGGAAAAAAAAACTCAAAAACTTGTTAAAAAAAAGCCCATTTATTTTTTTTCCAGCCCTGTTGTTGCCCTGTATATTGGAAGTTCTGGATTGCAGGTGCTAGAAAATTGTGTGTACATATAGATTTTTTTTTAGTTTACTAGATGTTTCTTCGTGTTTAGTCTAGTGATTTCCAGTCGGGACCCGAAAGCCCGTCCCGGCAGGCCGGGTCTAAATATAAAATATTAGTCGGGTGGGCCGGGCCGTTTTATTTAATTTCGAATTCGGGCCAGGCCGAAAATTATTGATGCTTAAATTTGCCTATTGTTATGCGCTATAATTATTGCTGAAAAGAGTATAGTAGATTTTGAACTCAAAAATGAAAATGATTTGTGTGAACGAGGCGGAGTGATTCGCAATCCGGTCTCAGCTTAATTTGACAAATATAAAACTCTTCAACTTTTTAAGGAGATAGGTGGGAAGATGACTATATTAAAACCTCCCACCACAAGACGAGATAATCAAACTTTTTAGCAGTGGTGGGAAATAAAAAACTTCTACCTAAGTTAAATAATGCAAACAAAATCCTTGCCATACCTGCGTGCTCCTGCACTACAGAACGTATCTTTTTGACAGACGAGCAAATATTTACGAAAAGAAGAAACCGTCTAGGCCAGGAAAAACTAAATTAATTCTTTTAAATAATTACTTTAAATCAAATGATGCTCTTGATGTTCATATTTCCAATGAAGCTTGATGTTTAATTGTTAGTAATAAGCACAAAAATTTACGGGCCGATATTTATAAATTCGGACCGGGGCCGGGCCTCTTATAAAAAAACATCGGGCCGGGCTAAAAATAAAAATATTTATTTAGGACCGGGCGACACGTAAAAAAAATTTTCGGGCGGGCTGGGCCTTAATTTACGGCCCGTTGTGAACACTAGTGTAATCCAATCTCATTAAGTGCTATTAGGTAAAGAATAGTTTGGAATTGACTAAACTTAAAAATGCTCTTACCTTTTTTATATTACTAGAATTTAAGCAATCTTTTGATTTTTAACCTCATCATCAGAGGGTTGGATTCCTTTTTTAGGGCACGTGCAAAGTGAGTTTTAATTTTCGAGAAATTATAAAAAATATTATTTTGAGATAAAAAGCAATTTTTTAAAAAGTTGTCAAATTTATAAAATACTTTTTTGAAATAAAAAATTTAAAAAATAAAACTTTTAAAATTATCAAAATATTACAAAAATAAAAACTCACTTTGCACGTGCCATTGAGAAAAACATAAATAGTATATTGACGGTTTAAAAATTGTAATATTATGCTCATTTGTAGTTACAAATTTTTTAATCTTCTCAAAACTTTTTTCAAGATTGCAAGATGTTGGTCAACTTTTCTGCCCGATACAATTATAACATCGAAGAACACTATATTATAGAGTATACCAATTCGCATATTTGTTATTTAATTTTGAAAATTTAATGGTGTATTTGTAAATATAGAGTTTCACGTATCGGTATAGGCCTATGTGAGTCAAAACCGTCAGTAATTTTTACGTTTCATCATCTACTTGTAGCTGAATGCATCTTATAGGTCAATAGCAAAAAAATTTTTGCCTCTAACACAAGATATTTAATCATCAAATGATGGGTAAGGGTTATCGGTAATTATAAATTTGTTAAATGTTACTTAAAATTCATAGCAAACTTCTCTGTTCCTCCTTAGGTTATACTTTGATAATTTTCTCTTCGTCTAATAATTTATTTCTATTGTTTTCGCAAAGGAATCAATATCCGCCTTGGTAAACTAATTGACTTTGCGGTTTTATCTCTATGAATCTTAATATATCATTAGCTTTACCCGTTTTAGAATTGAAAACATATGGGAACACTTTTATTAGTGAATTTACGTCTGAATTAATTTTAACAGCTTTGAATCATATAATGTTCGGCAAATCAAAAATAAGTTGACCCGGATTAACTACTTTGTGTTTACCTCGTTTAATTTAATGTGCGTAGTTGTACCTAACGAGTGTGCACTCCGTAACCTTTTAATCATACCTTTTAACAAATATTTTCCCAGTCTACTCCAATATCGTATTTGATGAAAGTTTAAACTATCGTATCGAATTCCATTCCAATCGATATGTCGTTAATTTCTCAAATACCGTGGCCCCTTGTAGTTGTAGTTAAAGTGCATAGAACTCAGTTTTACCGAATTGATCATCGAAAGACAGCATTTGGCAAAATGACCATATTTACCACAATTAAAAAATCTAATATTACTTAAGTTTTTGATGTTATTACACAGATCAACAAATAAGTCAGAAAAAAGTTTATGACAGAAAAGCATACATCCCCATAATGGCCTTATCTCATGTATAATTTCCGTTTTTCAAATTCATCCGCCTTCGGCTCCTCCAGATCCGTCCATATCGATAACCAAATTGACAGATTCTAAGACAAATCCCCTGTAAATTATATTTAGCAACTAAAACAATGAGAAAATTTTTTAGTACATCAGGCTTTTATATCAGCATTTAGATAATACAATTTGCGTCCAAACTTAAATAAGACACGATATATCGTATAATAAATATATTATTTGAAGTTTGAATTTAGTTTAGCTGTTGTAAATGGGCAAAAAATTCATTTTTTTTTGTTTTTCCTTTCTGTTTTTTTAATATTTTTTCTGAAAATTTCAATGTTTATAGCTAACTAAGTTTGATAAATAAAACGGTAAACCGATATGAATATCCCTAAGATGGCAGGTTTGATGTCTGTAGTTAGCCCATAGCTTTCAAAAATATGTTGGCCATTATAGTAATGTTAAAAAAAGACTCATAGGAGTTTTTTATATAATTTTTATGTTTATTAGTTTTAAATCTCTCGCATTCCTATCATGTGTTTTAATTGACAAAATAAAATTTTTTCCCGTAATAGCTTCCTTGATAGTTGTTTTTGCCATAGTTAAAATCAAACAACTTTTTACTTTGTTAACCTCACATGTCTCCCCCTACTTCTGACATGGCCTTCTTTAGGCTTCAATGCTTGATGAACTCTTAGAGTTTTAAGGAATTATGAATAAATGATTTTTTCTTTTGTATTGCTAAAAATTTCAACCTGCAAGCGAATATCGTATTGGTTTTGCTAAATCGACTTAAGCATGTCATAATTACCTCACTAGAATTTATTGGGATAAACTTTTGAAGTTTGTGGACTTCATTAATACAGAAGCTAATAAATTTTTTTAACATCATTTAACTTCTTTATCTTAGGGCACATGCAAAGTAAGTTTTTAATTTTGTATAACTTTCAATTTTAAAAAATTTTATTTTGTAATAAAACGCAAATTTTCAAACAATGGCCAAATTTAATATATGCATATAAAATGCTATTTCTGAAATTAAAAATTTTTGAAAAAATTTTGAAAAAAAAATAAATTTTCAAAATTTTACGAAAATAAAATCTCACTTTGCACGTGCCCTTAATAACAGACCAGAATAAATAGAGGTAATCTTTTATGTTATCATCGTCGTTATGAAAGGGTAACGCCCGCGTTTATATATTACGACTACGTCATTTGTCAACTTCATAAACAAAAAAGAAGCAAATATTATCATGACAAAAATAGTCTAAATTGGCCTTTTTAACGTCCTTGATTTGTTGACTATAGATGTCACAATCCAGACCATGTGCCGATACCCACTAAGAGTCAGGGCAAAAGATTTTAGGGCACAAATTATAAATTTTTATAGCCTACAAAAAGGGCTATAATCTCATGCAAATATAATGAAAACAGGTTGAGTATAAAATTCACTTAGCAGAAGTATTAGAAAAACAAAAATTAAACAACTTATTTTTACAAGTAGACATATATACAAATGTTTGAAAATTAGCATTAAATTAAAATTTTTAATTTCAGAAAATTATATGTGAAGACAACATATGCAAAATGATATTTTTATAGAAGTTTGGTCTAGGCTCATAAGCACGTAGCTTTTTTTAAAGAGTTTTGCAGACCTATAATAGGCACTAAATGTCTGGCAAAGTTTATAAAACAAAATAGTTTAAATTTAGTCTTCCCCAAGATATCTTTAATCATTAAGACGTGGCCCTAGAGGTTCCCAAAAATTAAGAAAATGGCTATAGCAAATATGATAATTTATTGCATAAATTCTGAAAAATAAATTAATAAATCTTTTTTTTTGTTATTAAAACTAAATTTTCAATTTTTTTTGAGTATTTAATTTTATTTATCAAGCTCCAATGTTTATTGAGGGTTAAAAAATTACATCCTAAACCTGCAAGTTTTAACACTTTATATATATTTTCTCATTTCCTATAATATAAAAACGCTTAACAATGTAATGTAATTTATCAACTGTATTATAATAATAACTAGTTAGCTAAAAACATTCAATTACAGATATATATAGTAAAAAGTAATATATTATATCTAAAACTACAAAATAGTCTTGTTATTATAATTTATTTAATATTAGAGGGTAATCAAAAAAAAATTAATTTTAAATATAAAACATTTATAAGAATTTAACAATAATTCATATTTAGGGTTAAAATATTTTACGTCCTAAATTACCTAGATATTCCAGTTCTTTAAATTTATTAACTTATTTCATATAGTATAAAAATGCTTAATTCAATTTGTAAAATTTATCAACTGTATGATATTAACTAGTTAGCTAAAAATATTTAATTTAATATATTTAAAAGTAATATATATATAATATGTAAAACTCCAAAATAGGTTAATATAATAATTTAATTAATATGAGATAGTCATCAAAAAAGATTATTTATAAATATAAAACATTTTAAAAATTTTACAATATAATTAATTAAAACCTATTTGCTCCAGTGACAACAATTTTTCCTGATGACCATATAGTTGCTGTGGTAGAAGGGTGACGCATCTTCATATAAATTAGCTTAAAATAATTTATAAAATTAAACAAACTCCTGCTTCCTTTCTATATTCCACATGAAGACCTTCAACCGCAATCTTCCTTAAATTAAGATGACATCTAGTAGTAAATGCCGCCACAACATTGTGAATATTGAGAAGTGTAAAATAATTTAAGGTAGGTATGTCGATGTCAATAGATTGAGATTCATAATAATTTGCTTCATCAGAAACAAGTTCTTGCATGGTTAAAATTACATTCATTAAAATTGTCCTATTTAAGCTATTAGCTACTTTATTTCACAAAGCTAAAAAAAATTTAAGTCGCAATTAATAACTTATAAAATATTTATTAATATTTTTTTGTTTATCTTTTACAAATTTTTGAACTTTTGCTTTATAGAATAGCTATAATATTAATTTTAAACATTTTTAAATCTATGAAATTTAAAATTCTTAAACGTAAATTCTTTAAGTGGGTAATAAATTATTTAAAAAAAGTGACATTTTTTTTAATAATATGTAATCGGTTAAAAACTATTAATATTTTAACTAGATACCGTCGTCTGTATAAAACATGAGAAGTTTAAATATTTAAGGTAAGTTTGGAATTGATAGATTGATATAACAGTAAATGTATGTAAAATTATGAAAAAATATCTTAAAAAATAAGGCTGTAATTAATTCAATATAATTGAGATAAATGGTTTCTACCATTAAAATTAACCATGTTGGGTCCATACGGACCCCAATAGAATACTTAATATTAAAACGAATTTTGTTTTATAGACCAAATTTTATTTTATATTGTTTATATTTAAGATCAAATTAATTTTATTATTGATTAATTTTGTTATATTTCGAAAAAAGGTTTTTGTATTAATATGTTTTTTATTTCATATAACAATCACAATTTGCTTCTTCCAAGCACAACTTGCTTCTTCCAAGCACAGCACAACTTGCTTCTTCCAAGCTTCCCCAACAAGAGCTACAACAAAGGATCCATCCCGATTCCCTCACGAGGAAAACGAACATATGCCACATCTCCCCCCTTTAAAATCCTTGCCCAATAGTTGCAAATAAGCGGTAAGCATTCATCATCAAGTTGTTGATGACAGTCGTGGCCCGTTGTGCAGTTCAAAACAATTAATTTGCATATGTTATTATGTGCATAATTTGTTATAATAGTAATATGCGTACAAGTTATAATACAATAATAAAAAAAATTAGACCATAGACAGAAGAATAAAATTGAGATCTTATGCTGATCCTTGTTCTTCTTTTTTTTTATTAACTATATCAAGAGTGCCCAAAATCTTTTTTCTTAATTTAACCTATTTATCATTTTATTTTCTAACTACCCAAATAAACTATCTTAATATTTTAGGCTAAGCCTTAGGTATCCTCAACTCGTCTACGGAGGAGACCTCTACCCAAAAATTCCAAAATACCTCCAAAAAATTATCAATTATTTATCTTTATGCTTTTTTTTCATTTTATCCCTTATACTTTTTTCCAAATAATTAATTTTTTTTACCCTATTTTGGTAATCAGGTAGAGATAATCAACACCTACGCTACAACAAAGGATCCATCCCGTATCCCCTCACGAGGAAAAACGAACATATGCCACAAATTTAAAAATGTGTAAAAAGTTGTATGAAATTATATAATTGTGTAATTGTGACAATTTATCGGAAAATTAATTGTTTATATAATGTATCACGTATTAACTTCTTGGCAAGGGATATTTTCTACTTAATATAAACCTTTTGGCATAACTCTAACTTATAATAATTGTAAAGGTTTTCACTTTCTGTTAGTAATTGTGAGTTTATTAAGTAATCCAAATAAAAATATGTTATTATCATACGCATATGAGCATGTCCTATTATATACGACCGGCTGAACACCTCCCCCTTTTAAATTGCCCTTGTGGCTGACCAACGTATAGTTTTATTTTTTTTTAATTTTACATTGCCGTGCAACACAAAATTTTCATATCAATGTCAACCCTTCCTACACTTTCAGGAATAGTCAAGGTCTTCACTCTCCTTTTTTAGAAAAATTTTTAGCTGCACCAGCCAAAAAAAATTTTATTTAATTATATAAAAAAAAACATTTAGATCCACAAATTCAACAAAATATACTTGGTTCCACTTTTTTAAAAATAGGGTTTATAAGGATTCGGTTCCAGCCATCTTTCATTACAATTATATCATTATGATAACATGACAAAACTATCAGATTTGTGCAAAATTATTTGAGATCTTTTTTTGAGCGACACGAACTGGATATTACAGAGGACAGGAAAAATGGAACCCATCCACATAATGTTCACCGACATGTTGCAACGAAAACCACCGCAAACAGCTCGTTTGGCCATTGCAGTTATGAGAGTTTTGAGTCCCGTACCGGCCCCAGCGACCAAGATTCAGAGGCAGGCTGATCGGCAAGCATTAAAAGCGCAATCTATTTTGACTGGATTATCCCCATTGATGGTTTGTGATGGGGTGAATCTAGGGTATTGTTAGATAGACCGAACTAAATAGTTCTTTTTTTTTAATATCGGGCTTCAACCCCTATTTTGGTATATTTATGCGTATATCAATTAAAAAAAAAATTATATCATAAACATATTATAAATTAATAACTCGTATATTAAAAAAATTATTACATATTATTTTATAAGTAGGGCAAAGATAAATTAATAAAATTTTTTTAAATATTATAAAGTTTGTGAAGTATAATTATGTATAGTGCCAATATAAATTAATAAAAATTATTTAAATATTCTAAAGTTTGTATAATTATGTATCAACTTTGCATAGGTATATAAATAATTTAAAAATTATTATTTAAATAATACTAAATTTGTTAAAATTATGTAGTTTGGGCATTTTCCAATTTAAATAATTTTATATACGATTAAAAACAAGGCTAAACTCGTGTGTTTTTTTTTAAGACCAAAAACTGTTTCAATTTACGGCCACCCGTTTATTGAGCTTCAATACCCATTATTTTACCGTCTTTTAATGATCCCCGTAATGCCATTCCTCTAATCTTATATTTTTTTTTCCACAAACATATAATTAAACCTTATTACAACAGCTAATTACTTTCTCATCCAATTTTACCAAAATTTAACCGAAAAATTTAATCCTGGTTCAGAATTTGGCCCCGAAAAAAACCCTTTTTAGACGTCACCCTCTAAAAAGATATAAACCCACATTCAAGGTTAGATTTATAAGCATTGGCCTACTAACCTTGTGTGTAAAACCGGGATCCCCCAGGATATCCTAAAATTTATCATCATGAATAACTAACCTAATTACTCTTAATTTACTTACGATTTTCCATCCAATTAATCAATTTAATTCGCCCTAATTTTTTCAAAATTTTCATATCAATGTCAACCTACCTACCCAAAAATTGATACGCTATGGCTTGTTTCCCGTGGACTGGCATTAAAAAAAACCTTTACAAATTAACCATGTACTAGCCGGATGATACGGGGTTGACAAATAATTTTTTTTTTAAGCTTTTCACAAAAAATATTAAACTCTTGATGAAAAAACTGGCTGTAGTTATTTGTGTTAACCAATCTTCAATATTAATTAAAGGAAAAAATACTTCTCACCGTAGGATTTACCGTCCGTCTGTAGTCCGAGCATGTAATTCAATGTTTCCTTTAGGTACAACCAACTAGCAGGGTAGCCCATTCGTTCATTTCACAGGCTTTGATAATCTTTTCCTTCACCCATTTATCTAAAATACAAAATACCTCTTCCTGCCAAGCAATTGGCACCCTTCTTGCTGTAAAAAATTTTGGAAACACAATTTTACTTTCACCAAAAAAATTTTTTAAATATCCTACTTCCTTCTTAAAAAGGTCCAGAAAACATGTTGACCAAAACTTTCACTTCATAATCTCACCCTTTAATAATTGAATTTCTAAATAAACAATGTTAATAAATTATTAATATGCCCTTGAATGATGTGCTTTACCCAATCATGCAATAGAATTTGGGATTTCCCTAATAGTTCCTTAAACTTGCTAACACATCCCATCCTATTATAGCTACACCAGGTTGATTGGTGATCTAGAGTTTTATAATCCCCTCCTTATTTTTATACAAAATTGTTAAGTTCAAAAACCAATTCAACCTTTGTATTGTCAAATTGCCTTAAATTTAAACCTTTTCTTTTAATTTCAAAACCACAAAATAATTTATCAAAACAGTTTTTACTTATATTGATGCCAAACTTCCAGTTCCACCAACCAACTCAGTTTAGTGCTTAACCTCGCACATCATTCTAGGGTTAAAAAAAAATAATATTGAAAACACTCATATATAAATATATAATTAAAAATTTGTAATTGCCTTGTTTTAGTTTGCCATTAGTCATTTTACAATATCTGGCCCTTTATTTCAAAGTTCCCATTTGGCCCTGACCAGTTGTAATCCATTTCAATAACAGGCCCTTCCCACCCATTGTGTCTAATTGGCCCCGCCCAATTATGATAAGCCTTATAAGAACCTAAATTCTTGTCATGTCCTACCCTACCCAAATTAAAACACGTTGGTTGGGGTCTTAGGTTTAACACTTTGTGATTATAGTGTTTTCTATAGATTATATATAAAATCAATAAACTTACTTTAAGAATTATTAACTTTTGTTGCAATTCAAAAGAAGTGTTAATAGTTTTCTTAAACATTATTAATTAAAATCATTACTAAAATTATTCTCAATTCTTATTTGATAAAATTTAAATCCATGTCAAAAAAATAAGAAAACATATATTTTTGGTATTACATTTTGTTTGTATATTAGTCAATATAAATTTTAAAACTTTTTACCTGCTATGAATAGAATTTTCCAACAATCCGTTTTTTAACCGCTGCCACCACTTATAAAGGTTTCTCTCTCTGTTAGTAATTGTGAGTTTATTAAGTAATCCAAATAAAAACATATGTTATTATCATACGCATATGAACATGTCCTATTATATACGACCGGCTGAACAGTAATGAAAAGTTTAACGTCAAGATGTCAATTGTAAAGTCGTAAAAGCAAAAGTCGATAAAACAAATTGTATTCTATATTGGATCAGTTTCCTTTTTAACTTAGGTAATAATTCAACTAAGCAACGTAATTAATCATGTTATTAGGCCAACTTTATTAACTAAATCGACTAAAATTTATAACTGGTACACTTTGTAATTAGTAGTGAGGGGGTAATATACTAAAATTAGAACCAAGAATATATTATTGCGCCAAGCCAATTATATCGTAAATGTCACTAAGACACCTTACCCTATACAAAAGTATAGCGTAAGCTATCTGTAACAATTATAAAAATTAGTGTGAATGTGCGCAGTCGATTAAGTCTATTCATGATTGTTTCTATCGTAGCCATAGCCGGGTATTCCCCTAGTCTTGAGGTCTAGATTTGTGGTTACCGTTTTGGTTGTGCATCGATTAATAACCATCCATACGTGGGCATCGCAAGGTTTGGTTTATGTTTGAAATTTTTACATTAACATTAACTTTTAATTATCAAGAACTTTCTGATTCTAATCATACAAAGGTGGTTTTTGCTTTGCTTTCAGTTAAAACGTTTTAAATATTTTTATAATTTATGCTTCCAACGTAACCCTAGTTTTATAATATATGCGGCTAATTTAATTATAAATATTTAGTATGCCGACTTAATTTTTCCGTCATAGCGGGTATATCACCGTTAAGCGGGAAATAAAAACTTTGGGCATAATTTCACGTTGGTTTAAATAAGCAATCTATATAAGGAAAAATATCATACTAAACACTCTGGACTGTCCACCTGTCAACTTCGGACTAAATGTCACGGTTCTTTATGCTTGATAATTAAGAAAAATTGAAAAATAAAGATTTATGTTTAAACCACGTACAATTGGCGTTATTCACATTTTTAATCCGTAAGGATTCTATCTAATTATATAGACATTTATGCTTTGCTGTCCACTGCTAAAAATTATTTTGACCATATAAGGTATTTTATTAATATATGCAGTATTTGGATTGGAGCAATCTTTCTTATTTATCATTCCATTACTTAAATAATTCTTTTGTATTTTTATATTGTACGTGAACCTTTTAAAATTTAAATTGTAAAAACTTGGGTTTTACTATTATTCCCAAAAATCTTAGCTTCCGACGCAACGCTTTATTAGCATGAGCGTCATTGGCTGAAAAAAATTGTAAACTTGCCAAACTTAATTGTTTAGCGAATTTAATTATCTAAGAACAACTATAGTAATGAAATTTTGCCATGTGGTTAGTATATCTTTATTAAGATTTTATACCATCACGGAAACAAAAATTATGGGTGTTCGAAAATTTCCGAAATATATACTGGATACTTTGTAACTGAATAGTTATACTTACTGTAAACTTTTGTTAAAACTGGCGTTAAAATTTTCTTCGCCGATTCTTTTGATGTAAACCTGTCTATAAAAGAACATCCTTTTTACAAAGATTGTAAAGTGGTGCCGAAATTTCTTTGTAATCTGGAATAAACCTGCGATAATAACCTAGAGTACCGAGTATTGAGAGAAGTTCTGCTTTATTGTTAAGATCATTTTCATCAACGCTTCGGTCTTTTGAGGTAAAGGTTTGATACCTTGAGCACTAATCTTATGTCCTAAATAACTTATTTTTTCCAGATGAAATGAGCATTAGTTTTGACCTAATCTCAACCCCTTTTCCTTGATGCGACCTAATGCGATAGAAAGTCTTGCATTGTGTTCCTGCATCGTTCGGCCAATGATAAGTATGTCATCTAGATAGGCAAAAACACCTTCTAAGACTTCAAATATCAGCGACATTGCCCTTTGGAATATTTGGGCCGATGCTGAGAGGCCAAAGGGTAAACGTAAAAATTGAAAAAGACCTAAGTGCGTATTTATTGTCGAAACGTTGACGCTTTCTTCTGTTAATGCTAATTGAAGATAGGCTTGTGAAAAATCAAGTTTGCTAAAAAATCTAGCTCCAGCAAAACGCGAAATTATTTCGTCAAACCTAGGCAACGGATAGGTTACTTTTTCTAAAAATTTATTAACTGTTAACCTAAAATCTGCGCAAATGCGTAACTTTTTATTTTCTTTTTGGATGGGTACTAAAGGAGTTGCCCAACTACTATATTCAACTGGTCTGAGTACACCTAAATTTTGCCAATCTAGTAAAATTGATTTTACTTCATCCAACGAAGCGAATGGAATTCTGCGACAAGGGAGGAAAATAGGTCTGGCGTCCGGTAAAATTGGTAAACTAAATTTTATCCCTTTTAATAATCCTAATCCTTCAAATAAATCCTTAAACTCAATTAAACAGTCTTTAATAAAATCTTTTGCTTCTGTACTTGTTATGTCCTTAAAATGAAATTGATTTAATTCTATATTAACCTTTCTAAATCTACCAAATTTAGAAAATTATTCTGAAATAAAAAATGGATAATTGGCCATCCTATAATTATTACCGTTTCAAAATCTACAATATAAAATTTCGTTGTTGAAGATATATTATTTATGTAAATATTTACATCTATGAACCCTAAAGGTCTAAAATTATCTCCTGACACAGTTTTAAAAGTTTGATTACAATTATTTATTTTAGAATATGGAAATATTTTTTTAAGAGTACCTAAAATTATTAAGGATACATCGGCACCCGTATCGAATAAGATTTTATATTTATTTTGATTAACAATTATAACTTGTTCAGGAGACAATTTTTTGACTAATTGCTATTGCCCTTGTCCTTGTTGCGCTTGCAGTCCTTGTGACCTACTAGTGCATCCCCCACCTTGATTATACGGTCTATAACCTTGGTTATACGGTCTATAACCTTGATTATACGGTCTATTATAACGACCTCTAAAGTTACTAACCTGTACAATTTGATCTATTTTGAATAATTTGACATAAATGATTATTATAAAAACTAAAAGGGCTAATAAAGTAGGGCTCCTTTAAAAAGTATCTAGTTCAAGACAATATTTTTTGTCATTAAACATTATAACGAGTTAATTAGTATTTTTATAATAATTATTCTACCTCGTACTAATAAAGCTAGTAAAAATAATAAAAATAAAATATATGTGGTTACCTATTTTGTTTTCTATCCTGAATAGAATAATTTATTTTCGATCATGGTGCGAACACCAATATTTAGGATCAACTTTATTTTGGTATTGATTAATTTAAAAATGTGGAAAAAGTTGTATGAAATTATATAGTTGTGTAATTGTAATAATTTATCGGAAAATAAATTTTTTATATAATGTATCACGTATTAACTTCTTGGCAAGGGATATTTTCTACTTAATATAAACCTTTTGGCATAACTCAAACTTATAGTAATGAAAAGTTTAACGTCAAGATGTCACTTGCAAAGTCGTAAAAGCAAAAGTCGATAAAACAAATTGTATTCTATATTGGATCAGTTTCCTTTTTAACTTAGGTAATAATTCAACTAAGCAACGTAATTAATCATGTTATTAGGCCAACTTTATTAACTAATTTGACTAAGATTTATTACTGGTACATTTTGTAACTAGTAGTGAAAGGGTAATATACTAAAATTAGAAGAAAAATATATTATTGCGCCAAGCCAATTATATCGTAAATGTCACTAAGACAGTTTATTACACAGGTCAAATATCAATGCCAGAAAAAAGAAGTTTATAAAAACATAAAAGCATACAGCCTTATGATGGCTCTATTAAAATAAAATATAAAAATGGAGAATTCTGTTACTAAGATAATTAAAATAGTTAACCAAAAAAAACAAAATGGGCAAAAATTAAATAAAAAAATGGCGGATGAAAAAAAGTAAACAACACAAATAAAATAGATGCGCGTATATTCCACTATGCGCGTGAAAGTGAAGTTTGCGATGAACATACTCTCCGGGATTGGAAGAATTAATATTCTAATATATCACGTCAGCTGTAATTGGGAAGCGACAAAGCTTAACCGGTTTCTTGTAAAGACCGTTAGCAAAGGTTATTGTCGCAACGCAAATTCTCGAATCCTTGCCTGGGGGTTGATGGTATTTGGCTGATGTGACCACGGCTTTCCATAATCCACCAAAGTGTCGCCCACGGCTAGGTATATGCCACTGTATGCCCTCGGAAGCTAAAGTTTTTGCAGCAAATTCATGTATAATAAGCATTTTGCAAGAGTTGCTTGAGCTCCTTGTTGGCCCCGAGGACCGTTTTCGGAAGAGGGATTTGCGTCTACATAAGCGCTTTTAAGCATTTATAAAAGCCTGAGTGGAGTCCGACGCTAATTACAAATGCACGACCTTGGTGGCCAAACAGACAAATATGGCTCCGTAACCCTTGATTTGGCGGTATTTTCTTCATGTGCCCTTCTTCATAAAAAAAGGACCATTGTAATTAACGCCTGTAGAGGCGAACGGGAGACTCGATCATTAGACAACTTTCCCATCATTAGAAGTTCAAAAAGGAATGCATTCACGGATAACCACCTTGACAATGCTGGTTGCGTTTAATGGCTAAATCTGGGTGCGAATTGCTGCTAGAGTATTCTGCACGTATGTAGAATTTTTTCGTGGAAATGTTTGATGATAATTTTTGTGACAGAAAGATGTTTAGGGAGGACAATAAGGTGATTCTGTTTATATGATAGGGCGAAGTGGAGGAGTCGCACCCCTATAATGATGACCCCATCTTTTAGAAGTGGGCTCAAGGATGATAGCCTGCTTTGCTTATAGATGGGCTGACCCTTAAATAAATCTTTTTTTTTCACAATGAAAACATGTGCCCATCTGTTTGGCGATTACAATGCGGGCATTAGATAAATGAAGTGCTGATAAGTTTCCACTGTCAGCGTCCAAACGCAATATTCCGCCGGCGGAATATTGTCTGGACTTGACCTCAGCGTCCAAAGCTTATATTCCGCCGGCGGAATATAAATTGGCGTATAGTCAACGACCAAAACGCATTTTCGCCGGCGGAATATTGTCTGGACTTGAGCTCAACGTCCAAAGCTTATATTCCGCCGGCGGAATATTAATTGGCGTATAGTCAACGTCCAAAACGCATTTTCGCCGGCGGAATATTGTCTGGACTTGAGTTCAACGTCCAAAGCTTATATTCCGCCGGAAATTTTTTGCAAAATTTAAGGGACAAACTGAACTTTATTTGATCAATTTTGAAATGTTGATTATTAGACGTTTTTGATTTTTTATGCTTAGAATATGAAAAGTTCAATGAATAGAGTTCATGTTGAATTTAAAATTAGGGTTAAGGGTTAGAATAGTGCTAAAGATTTAAAGATTCGCTGACCGGTGTATTTAGAAGCGCTTTAACTCCACATTTAAACTACTATAAGGGTTGTGATTAAAAATCTGAAACCCTTGTTTAGCTAGTACGGTTTAGCCAAAATGTTATTCATTGATGGTGTGCTTTTAAAAATAAGGCATTCGGGAATTTAGGTGATTGGGGAATATGGCACTGCCCTATTACCCTCAGACAAATGGTTTAGCTGAGAGAGCTGTTGGCCTAGGTAAATCTTAAAATAACCGGGCCACGGGTTGTTATGGTCTATGTCGTTATATTATAATACAGCGCCAAACCTATGGAGTTTTTCGCCAGTTGAACGGTTCTCAAGTCGTGTATGAATACCCTTAGATATATTAATAGAAAAAAAGTGGTAAAAGATTTTTTGGGCAAGTTTGTTGAGGAAGGTGTGTGCATAAGGTTCAACCCTTAAAAAAATTGTGAAGGTTATAAACCCTCAATCGGGTAAGTGGGGGATTTGTGGAGCCCAGCACTCTTTTGAATAAAGATGTCTTTTGAACAAGCGAAAAAATTACAGCAAGTTGTTATTAATTCTATATTAAAAAAATCTTATTGAAAATATATTTTATGAATGTTAATATTTAAAATGAATTTGGTATTCCCAGGATCCCCACAATAACTTTTTGAAAAAAAAGATAAGGCCTTTTACATCAAGTTGACTTAAATTTGTATCCAAATTTTAAATTTTGAAAAACATATCATTTAATACAATATATTGTTACATAGAATTATCGATATGCAACTTAAGCAGGTATATTATATTAATAAATAAATAAATAACGGAAAAAATATTAAATTTATTAACCCACGAATAGCCCAGTGGGGGACCCCAGCACATCTTAAATTTTGAATATCTAAAAAAATAATATATATTATGAATCAAATTTTTGTGACTTTTTTCTTAAATATTATAGCACAAAATTTTTAAGAGTTCCTAACTAATTACAGATCAAACCTACCATATAAGGGATTTTGAAATCCGTTCAACCGTTTTCTAATCAAACTTAGAAAGTCAGCTGCAAAAATTAAAAATTTTAGAAAAAAAAAAAACAAAAAAGATTCAAAAACAAAAATAAATGGAAAGGAGAGAAAGACATTTATATTTAATTAGTTTAGTTTTTTGATTTTGTGGTAAAAAGTAACTATTTGTGTTGGTTTGGTGATGGTAGGAATTGTGATGGAGATATGATATTTTGATGCAATGAAATAAAAAATTGTTTGAAATAAAGATCAAAATCTGAATAATAAATTGTTTGAAAATAATAGTAAGATTACTTATTCCTCATTTTTAATGCCCCATTCCCCTAATGAAGATTAACAATTGACCTTCTCCTAATGATTAAATACGCCCTAATAATAATAATTCCCTTCTTTTTCCCCGCTGAGCACGTCAATAATAATAATACCTTCCTTGGGCCCTCGGGTAATAATATTAACAATTCCTCTTTTGACCCGCGGATCACCTCGATGGCGCATCTTAATAACCGTTCCCCTTTGGCCCCAAATCACGTCAATAATGATAATAATTTCTTTTTTCCAGTTTTCAACAATGGCGCAGTCGCAAAATTAAACAATGTTAAATGTTTTGGGAAAATATGCGCGAAAAATTCTAGAAAATGAGTATTCAAATTCTATTCGGGAAAACTCACAAGCAAATGCTTAGTGTGGAAAATAAAATTTGCCAAGACATTATGATATTGATGTAAAGGAGTTCGAGCTAGCTCAATAATGATCCGTCATTTTATTCTAATTTTTGTGTTTATTAATGATCCTCCATTTTCTATGTTCCTTTGTGAATAATGATCCGCCATTTTATTCTATGTTCCTTTGTGCCAGGCACGATTCTAGACCCCTTTTGGGGGGGCAGTGCCCCCCCAAAAGTTTTTGATTGCCCCCTCAAAAATAATTGAATTTGCCCCCCCAAAAATACATAGTAATTTTATGTTTGCCCCCCCAAAAAAAATTGAATTTGCCCCCCCAAAAATACATAGTAATTTTATTTCTTCCACATAATATAATTAAATTTGCTCCGTCAAAAATATAAAAAATATTTACTTTTTTTTAATTGCTTTTATTCATTAATACTTCTCATCCGCAAGAGAGATCAAACTAACAGAAATATATAGAAAAATTTGATTTTACAGAAAGCTTATTTGTGAAACCAATTCATAAATCTGATGCCTAAGAAATTTTCTCGGTTAACAACAATCTTTTGTTAGAATATAATCTAAAACCAAAGCCTGATCGCACAATGCTACGATGGGGCGAACGTAATGCCCGGGAAAAAAATGGTGTTCAAGTATTTCTAAGCAAAATAGCTGGACACCATGTCCCGTATATTCACTGCTTTAACCACCGATTGCATCTTGTTTCAAAAGATTGTCTTATTTTAAGTGAAGGGAAAGATTTTTTTGATAATTTTTCTTCCCTTCATAAATTTTTTCAACATGATGCAATCAAGGTAGTTAGTAAATGCGGGACCATACCGGCTGTTGCCTTATTGGTGGTGTGGTCACTACCTGCCCATTGTTTTTTTTAAAAATTGCACAAAAATATTTAATACTCTTTTAAAAATTAAAAATAAAAAACTTTTATATCTTCAGGTCACAGGGCCGAATCGGGGTTTTTTGACCATATTTAAAATCATTTATTTATTTTTTTGTATTTAATTGAAAGATTATTTTATTGATTAAAAATAATTATAGATCAATTTCAATGCAGAACGATTTATGTTTTTAAAACTTCTGATTTAATACACCATTGTTTGTTAGAAATTAAACAATTAAGAAATAAAAGTACATTTGAAGATTTATTCAAAAATTGTTTTGATATTAATATTTTTTTAAATGACAATAATTTATCTATGGATAAAAGAAAAACTAAACCTAAAGATTTTTCTGATTCTTATTTATATTTTAAATATTAATGATGAAGTAAAAAGTATTTCTTTTAATATTATTAATTCATTTATATTTTGATAATAGATTTTTACCGATAATAGTTGTTTAAAATCTTTAGATTCCCTTTATAAATTTGATTAACCTTTAATTTAGATATAAATAAATAAGAGCCTCTTTTAAAAATAAGTAATATTGATGAAAATTCATTATCTAAAGAAATTGACGTAGCCAAAAAATTTTTTAATAAGAAACTTAATAATTACAAAGAATGTGTTACTATTGATTTTGTTAAATTTTTTATATGATTACAATGATGCGTTTTTTAATCTATTTAACATTTTTCCTATAAGTTTGTTATTTGGCTCTTTAACGTCGAGTTGTGAGGCCACATTTTCTTCTTTAAGAAGGATAATAACGGCTGACAAGTAGTGATCTGCTTAAAGGTGATTTAGTTCTTTTAGAACACGAAAAACCATTAACTAGGGGCGTTTAATTTTTATGAATATTGTAATTTAATTAAAATCCTCTAAGAAAAAATAGTTTGATCAATACAATACACTGCTCATAATCAGCTAATTATTGCTTACTATTTTAACATGGTTGCAAACTTTTTTTATGCGCATTTAACGTTTATGTCCATGTTTTATTTAATTTTTTACCCTAATATTAATAACTAGTTATATATAACCAGTGTTTTTTCATATATATTCTTCCAAATTAGCATACTTATACATTTTGTTTTCATGATAATATATCTTATTTCACTTTTCATTTTCTAAAATCCAAAGTTTTATATAATTCATTTTTATCATTCATATATATCATATTTTTAATTTTCATGCGCAATTATACCAAACGATAAAATTATACTTACAATTAATTCAAATCTCATATCTTTTTAAGCAAATTTTAGCGAAAACAATTAATTTTAATTCACATATTCAATTTATAAACTCATTTTTTTTAATTTAAGAATATAATAAATTACTATTAATTTGTTAAAAAATTTTGAACATGGATTTTATTGTTGTACATGTATATTTTTTGCCGTGACCGAAGGTCACGGCCAGTTTTGCCGCCGAAGGCGGCAAAAAATTTTTTTCTGCCCCCCCACGAGTTTTTTTTGCCCCCCTAAAATGGAAAAGCTAGAATCGGGCCTGCTTTGTGCTCAATTAGGATCCGCCATTTTATTCTATGTTCCTTTGTGTGGATATCATGTGAACATGTATACAATAATACTCAATCAACCGGAACATACACAGATTTGCTTGGTGCTAGTAATAATAAATAATAATAAATTTATGTACAAACTTACATGCGGGGGATTGAAAGGACGAGCAAAAGGAACCAAACTAAATGATACATTATTAATAAATGCATTAGGTTATTTTATAAAAATGGTTAGGCGAGTTCCCAAAATTTTTTTTTTAAAGGGCGCGTTCAGACTCGTTTCATTTTTTGAAAAATTTTAAAGATTTCGAATTTTTTGAAATTTTAATTTTTTTTATTTTTCAAAATTTTTTTAAAAACTTTTTTTTAGAAAAACTATTTGAATGCTAATAACAAAAATTGGCTTTTGTAATAAAGCGTTTAATGTCAAAAGGTAAAAATTTTATAATTTTTAAAAATATTAAAATTTTTCAAAAAAATAGAATGAGTCTGAACGCGCCCTAAAAAAAGAAAATGTTTTTTTTTGTAATTTTAATGTACATAACGTTGATTTTGCATAATTGTGTTAAAAATGAATTATATAATAACGAATATACTTTTTTTTAACAAATTTTTTTTTCTGTAATTGGCCACTGCATCTTTATTAAGGAAGGGTAAATTTCGGGTCTTTGTAAAGAAGGGAGGTGGCGTATTGCTTATATCTGAGTACAAACGCAAACAATTTCCATGTTGGTTGGGGTCAATTAAGTGATAATATGGTTTATAAATGTATCAGCCCTCTAGTGGATATAGGTTTGCTAGTAGAACACTGGGACGACATAATAGATGTAACCTCCGTAGCTAGATTCAATCACCATCAAGGCGTCGAAAACGTGGTTAGCGAAAGATGAGATTTCCACCTAGAAGCAATTTGTCGAAGTTTTCAAACTGCTAAATTATTGAAGCTTATTATAAACTCGGATAAGTAGAGATTTGCAAGGTTACAGACCGCTCCTCAACATCCCAACCAACATGTCTGATATGACAGGACACTCATACGGTAAGCAGATACAATTTATTCAAAAATTTATTCCCGGGGAATGGCAAACAAGCCGACTTTGTTAAACGGCCATGCGCAAATTGTCTGCGTCCGAGCTAAGGCATGTCATTGCTCCAATTCGCAAAAAAATAGTAATAACATTATGTACATGTAATTCAATAATTTGTTGCCTTTTTATTTATTTACAACTTTTATTAAACAAAATGTGTTTGGACTACAAAAATACACAATTCCAATATTTCCACTGAGATAATATTAATTAGCAAATTCTAAAAAAAACTCCGGAGTAGAAACTCTGTCCCGATTCCGGAGTTTTGACATGCCCTAGTCCGAGCTACAAAGTGCAAAATTGTAAGAGTAGCAAATGCCTTTGCGACGAAAGACATCACACTTTACTACATGTCGACATATAATATCTTCATCCGCTACTTTACGATCTGCATCTCAAACAAATCAAGTTGTTTTGCTGCTGACATTGCTACTAATAAACGATATCTAGGAAAAAATTTATCAATGCCGAGCCCTGCTAGATTTTGGCTTGCAATCATTTCATAACTACGAATTTCGTAAAAAGATTAAAACTTAAGCCGCTTGTTGATCTATCTATCGTAGGGATAAACGCGAAAAATTGGCAAATTCAGAATTTCGTTTGGGTAAATATATATGTTTAGCAAACATAAGATGTTTTACTCTCGAAAAAATCACGAGCAACATTTCATCTTATTCATTAGACATAAAGATTGGATATTCCAAAAAACATATTTATCTCGAACCCCATTTACAATAGGGCCAGCCCAAATGACATTTTATTAGGACCCGAAATATTTTGGCTAATCCTCCAGGTGTGACAATTGAAGTTAGCTAAAAATCAGTTAATATTACATAAAATGAAATTAGGTGATAGTCTCCGGATGCATACCTATTTGGGGGTGCGGTAGGAGCATTATGTCATACATCGACCGTCGTATCAAACGACCTTCGATTCTGGGAAATTAAAGAATGCCCAAATCGGCTTCCAATTTTGGCTGAACCGAGAATGCAAAATACATTTTTAAAAAACGTTCGAGCGACTCAAACCCGGCCGATTTGGTTAGCCCTTTACTAAAACTCAACACCACGGATTTAGAGTTTCTTATACCAACGTTAAATAAAGTTCTCGCTAGAGCGAAAATTAGCTAGGAAAAAAAGATATAGCAAGTTCATGAGGGATTACGCTAATCAAGAACACATGATACCTACTTATCGTCGTCCAGGTTATCAGGTTACCTATATGTTACATACCACACCATGCTAGCATAACAATACGGAAGGGAAAATATGTGCTGTAGTCTACGCCTCAGCCGCCACGTCCACCAAATATTAAACGATTGCCTCCCGATTTAACCTCTACCGTTAACCGGTTCCGAAAACATAAATGGGTGGTGTCCGCCGAAAACAAATGTATAGACAAATCGTGATGCACTCCGATCACGGCATTTTTAAGTGGCGTGAAGATAATTCTGATAAACTAATTTTATACGATCTGGCATGGGATGTCTCCTGCGTCGTTCTTATTTTCTCAATCAGCTAGCGATTTTAGATATAATTACCCCATTGGCTTTTTGTTATTGCTAGGGATTTATACGTCGTCGATTTGCTTACAGGTACAGATACGATTTCTAGCCATGTTGAAACCATACATCAAGTAAAATGTTTATCAAGTAAAGGAAGCTTTGAGCTGCACAAATGGTTTGCTAAGGGGGGAATCCGAATACGGATTTAACAAAAAA
Organism: Acutogordius australiensis; assembly: GCA_030555515.1. Classification (NCBI taxonomy): domain Eukaryota; kingdom Metazoa; phylum Nematomorpha; class Gordioida; order Gordea; family Gordiidae; genus Acutogordius; species Acutogordius australiensis. Next base: position 18,258,313 of record CM060245.1, on the reverse strand, counting down.
AACGGCCCACTTTCCTTGAGCAAAAATTCGACTGCGAAAACTAATTATTGTATTGGGATCCTGTAAATGACGTCATTTATATCATGGTCTCAGCTATTCCAGATTTTTAACTGACAAGATGCATCATAACGGCCATTTAAAATGACCCATTGGAATTGGTAGGTCCGTGGGATGAGATAGTACTTTTAGAATTGCAATCCGCGTGGCACAAATCACTGATAAATTAATTAATGATGAACTCCTACAAAATCCCTAAATGCATAATTAAAGACGCTGCTTCTGAAATACATGAGTTTGGCGACGAAAGCGATAAGGTGTATGGCGCCTGCATCCACCTTCGTGAATTAGGTCACGGAATTATGATTCATCCATTATTGCACCAAATCTCGAGTAGCACCTCTCAGATCTATATCTACACCCAAATTAGAATTATGCGGTGTATTACTCCTTTCAAAATTATTAGGCTCCACGATAAAGGCTCTGGACCTGGAACCTAACAGGAATTGTTGCTGGACTAATTTCACCATCGTATTGGCATGAATACAATCTCCTCCTAAGGAGTGGGAAACTCTTTTCAAACTTCAGCTCGAATTAAAAACTTTTTTATTATGGGAGAAATGCCCATAATTTTCTGTAAGCGATCAGAATTATAAAACAACGAATACTACAATCTATCTTGAGCGGAAGACTCTGCATGTTGTGACGTCCTCCGGAAATCTTATTCTTTTACGTTACTCATAATCGTTTACTAAAAGTGATCGTTTACTGCTTACGCTTCAGGCACATCACCTCTTCGAAGTATATATGGTGGTGTCAGCGTCCAAACGCAATATTCCGCCGGCGGAATATTGTCTGGACTTGACCTCAGCGTCCAAAGCTTATATTCCGCCGGCGGAATATAAATTGGCGTATAGTCAACGACCAAAACGCATTTTCACCGGCGGAATATTGTCTGGACTTGAGCTCAACGTCCAAAGCTTATATTCCGCCGGCGGAATATTAATTGGCGTATAGTCAACGTCCAAAACGCATTTTCGCCGGCGGAATATTGTCTGGACTTGAGCTCAACGTCCAAAGCTTATATTCCGCCGGAAATTTTTTGCAAAATTTAAGGGACAAACAGTGAACTTTATTTGATCAATTTTGAAATGTTGATTATTAGACGTTTTTAATTTTTTATGCTTAGAATATGAAAAGTTCAATGAATAGAGTTCATGTTGAATTTAAAATTAGGGTTAAGGGTTGGAATAGTGCTAAAGATTTAAAGATTCGCTGACCGGTGTATTTAGAAGCGCTTTAACTCCACATTTAAAAGCGTTTAGATTTTTTGGATACCCTCAGAAGTGCGCTAATGTTATAAAACCCGCGCATTTTTTTTGTTTTTAAAATTAAGCGAAAGACTCTAAAAAAGCCGAGGTATTTTTGTAATGTACCTGTGACTTTAAATGCACCAAGAATCCTAACTCGCAATAAAGATTCAAATGTAAACAGGTATTTAAAAAACATACTAAGGTGCCTTAAAACGCGTAGGTGTTATTGAGAGCATGCAAAAGTCTCCTAAAATAGTGCAAAAAATTTAATTAGGACAGCGCACAGGTGTCGAACTTATAAGAACACCAAAATGATAAAAAATTTACAACTTTTAAGATCTATATAAGTCATATTTAACCCTTTGTTAATCTTAGGGCATCCCCTGCCTAGCTGGCCCTATGCGATAATGGAATTAATGGAAGATATATAAGTTAAAATCTCCGATTTTAGTCCAGTTAACGAACCGGCTTTTGACCTTCCTTACAATTTAATTTCACTGGTCCCATATATATTTCGTAAACCGATTAAGAATTAAAGAATAAAGAAATACGGTTGGACTATTATAGGCTCAATATAATTTCAAGTTCAACGTTTAAAATATGTATATTTTGACAATCTTTTTGGATTCCCAGCCAATATTTGAAAAGACTCGTACCCACATAACTAAAAACTTTTGCTTATTAAAAGGGAAATAATGAAGGCTCAAAAGCACGAATCCTGAATTTAAGATCGCCCCAATCATTTTGTAAAGTATTGAAGTATCTTAAACTTGAGCGAAACCTCGAACGTGCAATATATTAATTACATTAAAATTTTTATAAGCGCAACGTTATTTAATTGACGTTGAATATTTATAAAAGCGCGCATTTTAGATCGGGCCAAATTTTGGCAAAACAGCCAGATCGGCCAGAGCCAAAATTAGTTTTTTAAAAAACCGGCTCCAATTCAAATAAGGCCCGAAAATTTTTAATTACAAGCTAAAAAAGTGTTGTTTTAAAAATAGAGTAAAAACAAAGAGTAAAAGTTATATCCTTTATCTTGTCAAAATAAATTTATCGTTTTTAGTTCTTGTTGATAATAGTTACAAATAGAGCAAATGAAATTCAAAACTTCGGCCCATCTCGGCCCGTAATTTCTATTTTTAAAATTAAGCCCAGTGCGTTTGGCCCGTTATAAATGAACCGTTCTGGCCCTTGTTTAGCGGGCCGAGGGCAGGACTTTTGGTTCTCGACTTTAATCTCTAATGTGATTGTAAGCAAATCATTTAAGAAAAAAAATCGCGAAGTGAAGTGGGCTAGTTGAATAAAATTTTATAAAATGATAAAGCGCATTTATTCGAGTCTAGTAAATTAACTTAGTATCCTCATAAAAACTTTTTTTTATTAGTAAAGGCTACCAAGACTCGGTAATAATTCAACACAATAGCAGATGTTGCCGCCAAAAAAAATATTTAACAAAAATCCTACTGATTTCCTTGCCTATCTCTCAAAACTCTATGCAACCCATTTATGTGAAATAGAAATAATTATTAACATTAAAATATGGTATTAACATTGAAAATGTTATTAAAGAGGATAGCCGAAAAATGACAAAAAAATCGGAAAAAATAAGTTTCCAGTTAAGGGCCACTTAGTCTATAGAATCCATTTGGGGACTTCAAATTCAAGGCTATTTTATGCGTTTTTAATTGGATTTGAAAAGTAACGAGTGTCAGTCAAAAAAAACTTATTTCTTTTGACGTTTTTTTCTAAATTAGGGCGCGTTCAGACTCCTTTCATTTTTTTAAAAAATTTTGAATTTTTTGAAATTTTATTTTTTTTTATTTTATAAACTTTTCTTTCAGAAACAATATAAAAATGCTAATAACAAAAATTGGTACTTTTTGTAAAAAAGCGTTAAATGCCAAGAAATAAAAATTTTAAAATTTATCAAAAAATGAAATGAGTCTGAACGCGCCCTTATAACTTGCTCGTGAGATTGGAGAAATAAAGGACATTTAATTTTTGAAATAATTTGTTTTAATTACCCCTTACAAAATTGAAATAGCTTAACGGGCCACTACATATATATTAACCTTACTAATACTCAATATCCGATTACTTTTCTAACATGCCCAAATAGGGAAAATTTGACCGCTTATAATAAAAATCTTATAAATTTTCGGGTATATAACTGTTGTACGTCAAGCATTTTTTTTCCACAAGGGTTAAGCAAAATTTTCTAAACAGCACATATTTTGGCTTCTCAGGTATATTGTCAAAAAGAAGCCTCAAAATTTATCGGGCTGGGAATGAAAATGCGATTACTGGCGGGCAGCTAAATTATAATAAGTAAGACGGTTTGGGCGGGAATATAACGTCCGGTCTTAATTCCATAATAATACGTTTTTGGGTTATCTAGATTTTTTATTTTCAATTATCGGCAAGAGAAATTTAAAAATCATTATTTAATATTAACAATATATTTCAATCAATCACATTGAGCCTAATGTCACCCAACCATAGTTCTTTATTTTTAATATGTTTTAATCTTTATTTGACCCAAAAAATATATAAATTGGACCCAGGGGTTTCAGCTCTAATTTAGAAGTTTTTATGAGGATACTAGGTTAATTTACTAGAATCCAAAAAATGTGCTTTTATCATTTTATAAAATTTTATTTACCCCTCAAAAGGATATCAAATGTCCACACAAATGTATAAATTTAAATAAAGAAATTCGATAATAATCATAGCACCCTGCTCCTCTTAGAAGCCCTCTTCACTTCGCTATTCATTTTTTTCTTAATAGATTTGCCTACAATCACATTAGAGATTAAAGTCGAGAGCCAAAAGTCCGGCCCCGGCCCGCCAGGAAACAAGGGCCAACGGGTCAAAATTTATAAGGGGCCAAACGCGGGGCTTAAATTTAAAAATGGAAATTACGTATGCTCTATTTGTAACTATTAAAGGCCTAAAAACGATAAATATATTTTTACACGATAATGTAACTTTACACTCTGTTTTTTAAAGAAAACTTTTTTGAAAATTTTCGGGCCTTATTTTGGATTGGGAGACCTTAAACTTGAAAAAAACAAATTTTGGTTTTGGCCGATCTGGCTGTTTTGCCAGATTTGGCCCGATCTAAATGCCCGCCTGAAAAAATACTCAGCGTCAATTTAATTGTTGCGCGAAAATTTCAAATTTATATTTTGCACGTTAGACTTTTCGCGCAAGTTTAAGATATCTTAATTCTTTACAAAACAATTGGGACCATTGGATTCAGGATTCATGCTTTTGAGCCTTCATTGGTGCGCTTTTGGTAACCAAAACTTTATATATTTTTAGTTATGTGGGGAGTCTTTTTAAATGTTGGCAGGAAATCCAATAAGATTGTCAAAATACTTATATTAGATATACTCCAAACTTGAAATTAGATTGAGCCTATAGTCATTCAACCGTATTTCTTTATTCTTTTAAAAAATTTTAATTTTTAATCGGTCCACGAAATATATATGGGACCAGAATTAAAAAAATTGTAAGGAAGGTCTAAAGCCGGTTCGTTAACTGGACTAAAATCGGAGATATAACTTATATACCTTCCATTAATTCCAATATCGCATTTTTAACGGCCAGCTAGATAGGGAATGCCCTAATATTAACAAAGGGTTAGATAAGGCTTATATAAATCTTAAAGTTGTAAATTTTTTATCATTTTAATCCTCCTAAAAGTTTGACACCTGTGCGCTGTCCTAATTCATTTTTCTGCACTATTTTAGGACTTTTGCGTGCTCTCAATATCACCTACGCGTTTTAAGGCACCTTAGTATGTTTTTTAAATACCTGCTTAGATTTGAATCTTTATTGCGAGTTAGGATTCTTGGTGCATTTTAAGTCACAGGTACATTACAAAAATACCTCAGCTTTTTTAGAGTCTTTCGCTTAATTTTAAAAACAAAAAAAATGCGCGGGTTTAATAACATTAGCGCACTTCTGAGGGTATCCAAAAAATCTAAACGCTTTTAAATGTGGAGTTAAAGCGCTTCTAAATACACCGGTCAGCGAATCTTTAAATCTTTAGCACTATTCTAACCCTTAACCCTAATTTTAAATTCAACATGAACTCTATTCATTGAACTTTTCATATTCTAAGCATAAAAAATCAAAAACGTCTAATAATCAACATTTCAAAATTGATCAAATAAAGTTCAGTTTGTCCCTTAAATTTTGCAAAAAATTTCCGGCGGAATATAAGCTTTGGACGTTGAGCTCAAGTCCAGACAATATTCCGCCGGCGAAAATGCGTTTTGGACGTTGACTATACGCCAATTAATATTCCGCCGGCGGAATATAAGCTTTGGACGTTGAGCTCAAGTCCAGACAATATTCCGCCGGCGAAAATGCGTTTTGGTCGTTGACTATACGCCAATTTATATTCCGCCGGCGGAATATAAGCTTTGGACGCTGAGGTCAAGTCCAGACAATATTCCGCCGGCGGAATATTGCGTTTGGACGCTGACAGTGGAAACTTATCAGCACTTCATTTATCTAATGCCCGCATTGTAATCGCCAAACAGATGGGCACATGTTTTCATTGTGAAAAAAAAAGATTTATTTAAGGGTCGGATCATCTTCAATCAAAGCAGGCTATCATCCTTGAGCCCACTTCTAAAAGATGGGGTCATCATTATAGGGGTGCGACTCCTCCACTTCGCCCTATCATATAAACAGAATCACCTTATTGTCCTCCCTAAACATCATTCTGTCACAAAAATTATCATCAAACATTTCCACGAAAAAATTCTACATACGTGCAGAATACTCTAGCAGCAATTCGCACCCAGATTTGGCCATTAAACGCAACCAGCATTGTCAAGGTGGTTATCCGTGAATGCATTCCTTTTTGAACTTCTAATGATGGGAAAGTTGTCTAATGATCGAGTCTCCCGTTCGCCTCTACAGGCGTTAATTACAATGGTCCTTTTTTTATGAAGAAGGGCACATGAAGAAAATACCGCCAAATCAAGGGTTACGGAGCCATATTTGTCTGTTTGGCCACCAAGGTCGTGCATTTGTAATTAGCGTCGGACTCCACTCAGGCTTTTATAAATGCTTAAAAGCGCTTATGTAGACGCAAATCCCTCTTCCGAAAACGGTCCTCGGGGCCAACAAGGAGCTCAAGCAACTCTTGCAAAATGCTTATTATACATGAATTTGCTGCAAAAACTTTAGCTTCCGAGGGCATACAGTGGCATATACCTAGCCGTGGGCGACACTTTGGTGGATTATGGAAAGCCGTGGTCACATCAGCCAAATACCATCAACCCCCAGGCAAGGATTCGAGAATTTGCGTTGCGACAATAACCTTTGCTAACGGTCTTTACAAGAAACCGGTTAAGCTTTGTCGCTTCCCAATTACAGCTGACGTGATATATTAGAATATTAATTAACTTATAGGAAAAATGTTAAATAGATTAGAAAACGCATCATTGTAATCATATAAAATTTTAACAAAATCAATAGTAACACATTCTTTGTAATTATTAAGTTTCTTATTAAAAAAAATTTGGCTACGTCAATTTCTTTAGATAATGAATTTTTATCAATATTATTTTTAAAAGAGGCTCTAATTTATTTATATCTAAAATAAAGGTTAATCAAATTTATACAGGGAATCTAAAGATTTTAAACAACTATTATCGGTAAAAAATCTATTATCAAAATATAAATAAATCAATAATATTAAAATAAATACTTTTTACTTCATCATTAATATTTAAAATATTTTCAAACTTATGAGTAGAAAATAAATATCTTTAGGTTTAGCTCTTCTTTTATCCATAGATAAATTATTGTCATTTAAAAAAATATTAATCAAAACAATTTTTGAATAAACATTAAAATGTATTTTTATTTCTTAACTGTTTAATTTCTAACAAACAATGGTGTATTAAATCAGAAGTTTTAGAAATATAAATCGTTTTGCATTGAAATTGATCTATAATTATTTTTAATAAATAAAATAATTTTTCAATTAAATACAAAAAAATAAATAGATGATTATAAATATGATCAAAAAACCCCGATTCGGCCCTGTGACCTAAAGATGTAAAAGTTTTTTTTATTTTTAATTTTTAAAAGAGTATTAAATATTTTTGTGTAATTTAAAAAAAACAATGGGCAGGTAGTGACCACACCACCAATGGGGCAACAGCCGGGGTATGGTCCTGCATTCACTAACTACCTTGATTGCATCATGTTGAAAAAATTTATGAAGGGAAGAAAAATTATCAAAAAAATCTTTCCTTTCACTTAAAATAAGACAATCTTTTACAACAAGATGCAATCGGTGGTTAAAGCAGCGAATATACGGGACATGGTGTCCAGCTATTTTGCTTAGAAATACTTGAACACCCCCTTTTTCTCCGGTCATTACGTTCGCCCCATCGTAGCATTGTGCGATCAGGTTCTTTGGTTTTAGATTATATTCTAACAAAAGATTGTTGTTACTGAGAAAATTTCTTAGGCATCAGATTTATGAATTGCTTTCACAAATATAAAGCTTTCTGTAAAATCAAATTTTTCTATATATGTCTGTTAGTTTGACCTCTCTTGCGGATGAGAAGTAATGAATAAAAACACTTTTAAAAAAAGTAAATATTTTTAAGATAATATTTTTTAGATATTTTTGACGGAGCAGATTTAATTATATTATGTGAATAAAATTACTGTATTTTTTTTTTTGGGGGGGGGGGGGGCAAATTCAATTATTTTTTTGGGGGGGGGGGGGGGGGGGGGGGGGGGGCAATCAAATACTTTTGGGGGGGGGGCACTGCTCCCCCCCCCCAAAGGGGTCTAGAATCGTGCCTGGAAAAATTTTTAATTTTAGGCAACTAGTGACATTGTCACCGAATTGTCGCAAATGTAGTAATTTAAATGTTGAAAAAAAAATTTCGATTTTTTTTGTTTGGGCTTCCAATATGAGTAATTTTTATAAAAAAATTTTAATTTTAGACGACTAGTGACATTGTCACCGAATTGTCGCAAATGCAATTAATTAAATATTGGAAAAACTTCTTCGAGTTTTTTTTGTTTTTAATCTTATTTATTAATAAATTTTGGTAAATTTTTTGATATGAAGCCTGCTGAAACGATGTCACTAACTGTCGCAAATGTCTATAATTTAATATTGAATAAATATTTTTGATTTTTTTAGTTCGAGCTGCCATATATTAGTAATTTTTGTAAATTTTTTTTTTAATTTTAGGCAACTAGTGACATTGTCTTTTAATTGTCGCAAATGCAATTATTTAAATATTGAAAACAATTTTCGTTTTTTTGTTTTTAACCTTATTTATTAATAAATTTTGATAAATGTTAATATAAAGGCTGCTGAGTCGAAGTCACCTAATTGTCGCAAATGTTTATAATTTAATATTAAATTAATTTTTTCTTTTTTTGTTCGGACTGCCATATATGAGTAATTTTTGTAATAACAAGAAACTAGTGACATTGTCATCAAATTGTCGCAAATGCAGTTATTTTAATATTGAAAAAACCTTTTTCGAGTTTTTTTTTGTTTTTAACCTTATTTTTTAATAAATTTTGGCAAATTTTGTTATTATGAAGCCTGCTGAGTCCATGTCACATGACTGTCGCAAATGTCTATAATTTAATATTGAATAAATTTTTTCGATTTTTTTTGTTCGGGCTGCCATATATGAGTAATTTTTGTAATTTTTTTTTAATTTGCAACTAGTGACATTGTCTTCTAATTGTCGCAAACGCAATTGTTTAAATATTGAAAACATTTTTCGAGTTTTTTTTTGTTTTTAACCTTATTTATTAATAAATTTTGGTAAATTCTGTTAATATAATGGCTGCTGAGTCGAAGTCACCTAACTGTCGCAAAAGTTTATAATTTAATATTGAATTGTTTTTTTCTTTTTTTGTTCGGACTGCCATATATGAGTAATTTTTGTAATAACTAGCAACTAGTGACATTGTCATCAAATTGTCGCAAATGCAATTATTCAAATATTGAAAAAACCTTTTTCGAGCTTTTTTTTTGTTTTTAACCTTATTTTTTAATAAATTTTGGCAAATTTTGTTATTAGCCTGCTGAGTCCATGTCACCTGACTGTCGCAAATGTCTATAATTTAATATTGAATAAATTTTTTCGATTTTTTTGTTTGGGCCGCCATATATTTTTTTGTAAAAATTTTTTAATTTTAGGCAACTAGTGACATTGTCTCCGAATTGTGGCAAATGCCAATATTGGAAAGACTTTTTTAAGTTTTTTTTTGTTTTAACCTTATTTATTAATAAATTTTGGTAAATTTTGTTAATATGAAGCCTGCTGAAACGATGTCACTACATGTCGCAAATGTCTTTTATTTAATATTGAATAATTATCGATTTTTTTCGTTCGGGCTGCCATATATGAGTAATATTTGTAAAATTTTTTTTAATTTTAGGCAATTAGTTACATTGTTTTCTAATTGTCGCAAATGCAATTATTTTAATTTTAAAAACAATCGCATTTGCGACATTATCACAAGATTAAAAATTGATAATTTTACCAAAAAAAAACTTTATATAATTTTCCGTAAGAAATAAAATCGATAAATTAGATTTATAATACATAAATGCATCTGCGACAATTTGGTGTCATTTTCACAAGATTAACAAATAAAATAATTTTACCAAAAAACTACTTATATATTACCGCAGGAAAAAAAATCAAAAATTAGCTTTAGCATAAATCCCATTTTCGACAATTTGGTGACATTATCACAAGATAAAAAAAATAATATAATTTTACCAAAAAACTGCTTATATTTTACCGCAAAAAATAATCGCAAAGAAGTTAGTCTCATAATGCATAAATCGCATATACGACAATTTAGAGATACCGTTAGCAGACACAAATTTGATAAAAATACCATGGTTTAATACATACTAGTTGTACACATCGTCTAATAAAAATCACCACCAAATTCAAAAATTATTGAATACTCTATTTAGACATGAATTTAAATATTTAGTTAGTTTATATTAATTCTCACAAAAAAATTAAAAAAAAACAAAATTAATAACATTATAAATTTGAGATATTTGCTTAATTAGCTGCTTTTGCATTTATATACAAATGAGTTTGGTCAAAAAAAATACACAATTTCAACATTTCCAATGGGCGTTAATTCTAAACTCCCGAAAAATAACTCGGGAGTTTGAAAACAAAAAACTCGGGGCGGTTTTTGGAAGTGTTTTTTCCTGGAACTCCCTCGTTGAATCGGACTCCTTCCCGAATTCCGGAGTTTTGACATGCCCTATTTGAGACCATCAATTCATAATGAATTTTAGCTAATAATCCTATTAGCGATGTATGATCGGTAAAAATGATCACAAGCCTACCTACTATATAATTACGACTTCATGAGTCCATAGACTGCAGCTAGCTTCTCGTTTGCTAACCGAATATCGTTCCGCATACTGTGTAACTTTCTAAAAGCATACATTACTGGCCTTTGTACATTAGCAACTTTAATAAAACTCCACCTAAACCTTCTAAAGAAGCATCGACCGCTATACTTGTCTTTACAAACTAGTACAGGTTTAGAGTTTATCGCGTTTAAAAGCTATAAAAATCTTTGGTCATGTATTTCCGTCCAATCAAAGGGCGTTTTGTCTTTAGTTCGATCATTTAACGGAGCCATTATTTTACCAGAGTTTACAATGAACTTGCGATAATAACTTATGGCGCCTAACAACTTTAATGTTTCAACATCTTTAGGTCTTTTCGGATTATTGGCAGCTTCAACTTTACTCTCAACTAATTCTATTTCATTATTTCTAATTAAATAACGTATAAGTGACTTTAACCCTAAACATGCTTTTTTCTAAGTTCCTTAAAACCGTTTTCTAGCACCCCTTGTAAATGTCCTTAATGTTCTTCAATATTTTTTGATGCAATCAAAACATAATCAAAATAAAAAAAGGTAATTGTTAAATATAAAAAAGCCCATCGTTTTTGAAAAACCTGCGTTAATATACTAAGCCCAAACGGTAACCTCCTAAAAATCTATAAACCTTTGTGCGAATTAAAGACCAATAGTTTATGAGAATCGGTCCTAATAGGTAATTGCCAGTACGCTTTAGAATCAATTTTAGAAAATACCATAAAACCTTGTAAATTAGTTAATATATCTTCCATAACTGTAAAAAAATTAACATTTAATGTCAATTTGTTTAGCGTAAATCTGAAGAGTGCATAACCTTAACGGTTTATTAGCTTTTTCAAAGGGACCAACGGCGTAGCCCATCAAAACGCTTGCAAAACAGGCACACTTATTCAATTTTTTATCCACCGCCTCTACCAATGCATATGGTATTCTGCGTATTTTTCAAAATTTAGGCACATAATTATATTTCAATTTTAAATCTATTTTGTAATTTTTTAAGCATCCCAGCGTACCGTCCAAAATTTCTTCATATTACCTAACAATGTTTTTAATTCATTTTTATTCATTACTTTCCATCAAAACGGCTAGTTTTTTTTATCATTTTTAATAAGAGTAATTTCTTTACTAATAAAAACATCCCAAAATTATTTTCTGGACCCAAAATACTAATCCAATCACAACCTAAAACATTTATCAGGCTCCTATCAAATTTTAAAAAATCTTTTTCATAATTAAGAGTATAATTTGTTTCTATAGTCTACGCCGTTAAATGATATAGCAACCAACTGTCCCTGTTTTAAATCTTTATTTTTCCACACTCTTTTTTAAATTGAAATCATGACCGTTGCAGCTATCGTATCAAATAAAAATTTGGGTTTACACCCTTTTATACTTACTGTAACATATGGGCATGCACGTTGGCCCGTTAAATTTATAAATATATATTTATCACAAAAAAAAATTTTAAATTATTAATTTTGAAGTTATCATTTACATTATTGAATTTTATGTTAGCAGCTGCAGCCTTTTGTATTAACGGGGTACAGGATTGGCTTGTCCCATGCCCCTCTGCACAAAATTTGTTTTCATTACCGCGTACACGCACTATCGGTTGATACACAGGTACACTTGTTTGGTTCTATGTCAAAGCAATATTGGCTAGTATGTCCGGACTTGTTATCGAACTTTATAAAACTTTGCGTTTGCAAATTATTTTTCGGTCTATATAACATTTATGTTCCCATATGCATTTCTACAATTCACAGCAATATGGCCTATTTGACCACATTCATAGGACATTCTTCTGTCACCTATTTTAGGTAGATTTTTGTTATTACAATTTATCTCGATTCGCCCTTTCACACCACATGCGTAACAAGCTCTACTTTTAACATTCCTCCGATTGTGACCTAAAAACATAACAGGTAAATTATTAGAACAATCGGATTCAGCTTGCGCATCCCCCCTAAAAACAAACGTCGATCGGGTCCAGCTTTCGCCCTTCCTTTTTTGTCTGTTGTTAGTAGACATTTCAATTGAGTGGCCAAGGTTTGTGGAGCTTTTGTTTTAGGTTCCATTACTTTGCCCAAGAAAATTTCCAATCAAGAAGCCAATCATCAGAAAGAATTCTACAACCAGCCTATATAATTAGATCCTGATCCATCGAACGGTGAAGATTACGTAGGATGCCAATCCAAGCATGGAAATTGTTAGCCAGTTCGAAAGTATCAAATTCGAACATCCGAATATCGAATAATAGGCGCGAGAAAAATTTTAATCTTTTAAAATTTTAAACCTTTATTTAATCTTCAAAATTTTTGTATTTTAGCTTCTCGCGCCAAAGCTATCGTGCCGATTAATTTATTTTATTAAACAATAACCTAAATTTATTTGATTAATTTTATTGTATTCAACTTATAAAAATCAGTAAAAAATAATAGAGTGAATATTATACATCAATAATTAAATGTTTCTTTATCGTTCACAAATAAATAAAATCATCATTGATTTGGCACTTCTAGGCTTTTTTCTTGGTTGGTAATTGCCCCTTGATGTCATTCCCGAAGCCTATAATATAAATATATACGTACCTTTATGGCACGACAGTATTCATTATTTTTTTAATACTTAAACACGCAAAATATAAATGATTTTATAGATTTCTAAATATTATTAGTTAAATCTGCAAATATGATGAAAAAATAAGCTTGCACAGACGAACAAAATCTGCGTTAGTTTTTTGACACCTTAATATTCGATGTTTTTATGAAAATTTTGATTATTTTTGATAAAGAAGCGTCAAAATTTAATGAACTGGAGCTTCTACATGTTATCAATATTTTATATATGCACTTTAAGTATCAAAAAAAAGTTTGATGTTTAACCACAAAGGTGATATTGAAAACAGGCGAAAATCACCTTTATTTGGTTTCAGGGTTCATTTAGTCTACTATACAATTTTCAAACTCGATTTTTCTTTGCTACGCTAGATCTCGGAGATGGTTTGTAGTTAAGCGACGTGTGAGGTGTGGTTTTGTAGGGTAGGTTGAGAAGGTGTGCGGAAAGATAGTTAGGAAGCGATCGAGACTTCCGGTGGGTGTGAAAAACCTAACTTTAAAAAGTTTTTTCGAGCAGTAGCGATAAAAAAAAATCGTTTGTCGAAAAGGTGCCTAGGAATGTCGAATTTGTATTTTTATCCACTAGGAAGTTTTATTTTTTGTTTAAACGACGAAATTCTCTCAGGGCTTTAAATGGTAAGGTTTTATTTTGAAATTTTTTTAGGTTAATTATTATAATATTGCCCACGTTTTTGGAAAGTTTCGAGATTTTATCAGCTTCTATTACCGAGATATTTAAGGTTAAACAGGGGATTAAAATTTGAACTTTACACTCGGGATCGGTTTGACAAAAATTCTGACTACAGATTTTTCTTAAATTTTTATCGAATCATAATAGTATAGTCCTTTACCTTTTCTCAAAATTTCAGACTCTTTTAGCCCATAGGAGCCGGGTTAGCGGCCCGGTACCGAAAGGTACATAAATGTACCTTTTGGGATTTCGGTCTTAAAGAGTAGTTAAAAAATATTTTTTAAACGTCCTTATCCATAATATATGTAAGCAAGTTAGGTCCTTAAAATTTATGCAAATTGAAGCTCTTCAGCTATAGCGGTGTGAAAGACCTAGGGCGCCAAACCCTGGAAATCATGTTGCTCTGTACGAATTAAATTAACACACAAGAAGGTCGCCAAAACGATCAAAATTTGTCTTATCCTATTCCTTAATGATAGTTTTATCGTGGTATAAAGTGATTGACATAGCTACTTTATTTGTTTTGCTAAGATTGGGCCATATATTTTTAGGTACAAAAATACACCTATAAGCAGGCAATACGTAAAAGTTAAATTTTATTTATAATACATATATATTCTATTTGAAATGTTTATATTAATTTATTATATTAACCAAAGTGGTCCGGGCCCGGACCCCCTTTGTTTAGTAAAATAATATTATACTGAATAATTGTACCTTAAGACAACTGTCTTAATTAAGAGGGTAAGCAAAATATTATGTAAGATATATAAAAAATTTTGATATATTTCATTGTAATTGTTTTTATAAAACAAATATTTGTCTCAAAAATAAGACATAAGTATAAATTAATTTTTCTTTTTTTTGAATTTAATATTAAACATATGTTAATTATTTCTTTCTTATTCCAGATAACAATACTTAGCCAGTTTTGATCATTGAAATTTTCAGGAATCAATTTTTGGGTAAGTAATTGATACATCATTTGGCGAAAAAATTTTATTTTGTGCTGCTCGGCACCAAAAACACAGCACGGAACAAAGTTATTTTTTTATTTTTTTAGATTCATCCTGTTACATCACCTACAAATCACTATTAATTAAATCAATAAATTCAAATATCCACACTTTCAATACAAGTATTTTTCTTTTAATTTTTAGATTCATCCTGTTACCCTACAAATCAATATCAATTATACCAATCAATTTAAACATCCACACTTTCAATACAAGTATTTTTCTTTTAATTTTTAGGTTCATCCTGTTACACCTACAAATCATTATTAATTAAATCAATAAATTCAAACATCCACACTTTCAATACAAGTATTTTTCTTTTAATTTTTAGATTCACCCTGTTAGATCACCTACAAATCACTATCAATTATATCAATTAATTTATACATCCACACTTTTAATACAAGTATTTATATTTTAATTTTTAGATTCATCCTGTTACATCACCTACAAATCACTATTAATTATAACAATTAATTTATACATCCACACTTTCAATACAAGTATTTATATTTTAATTTTTAGATTCATCCTGTTACATCACCTACAAATCACTATTAATTATAACAATTAATTTATACATCCACACTTTCAATACAAGTATTTATATATATTATTACCTTTGTAGAAATATGGCAGAATTAAGATGGTTAAGGTATGTTTAGATTTTTGTTTTTTAACAATTAACTTAAATCATTTAGTATAAATTTTAGGATCTTTGAGTCTTGATTTGTCGGAAAGTCATTCAGAGTTAGTTTTTGGATTTAATACTGATTTTTTTGGGCTGTATTTGCTTTAATTTTCATAGGAAAGTATATAGGAATAATTCTTTTCTTTTAACTTCAGATCTTTGATATGATGATATTTGCTACCAAATAGGTTTCTATTTAGGGATTTATATGTTACTATTTTAATTTATTGAATTAAATAGATTTAGTCTGAATTAGTACTTGAATTTGTAATTAGAATAATTAGTTATTAAAGCTTTTGGTATATTTGGATTATGTCAGATTTAATTTTATTTGGAATTTAATTTTTTATACAAATTTTTTTAATTTTTATGTATATTTTAAAAAAAACTTTTTAAATATTTGATATTTTTTCAATTTTATTTGATTAATTTCAATTTTATTTAAAATTTAATTCTTTTTAAAATTTTTTTTTCATTTTTCATGAATTTTTTTTTAAATTTTAATAAATTTTTTTATTATTTCATAATTTTTATGAATTACTTTGAAAAAATTTTCAATTTTATTTGGAATTTAATTCTTTAGACAAATTTTTTTTAATTTTTATGTATATTTAAAAAAAGCTTTTTAAATATTTGATATTTTTTCATGAATTTTTATTTAAATTTTTCAATTTTATTTGATTAATTTTTTTTAAGACTAATCGTGTACACAACCAATCAGTTTACTTAAAATGTCGTGTACACAGCCAATCAGTTTAATTAAAATGTCAAGTTGCCCGGGCGGAGCCGGGCCACATGGGCTAGTTCATATCAATATTTTACAACACAAACATTATGCTTAATGTGTAAAACTATTTAAAAATATAACTAGAACATAAGGTTGAAATTAAATTAACATTAGGCAATATTATGGATTTCAACTTTGAAATTAACCATGTGGGGTCTATATGGACAATTCAATATCTAAATTATAAACAAATTTTGTTGTTAGACTTAGACCAAATTTTAATTACTAGTTTTGTTTATTTTATATTTAAAAAAAAATTTACAAAATTTTGGTTAATTATATATAATATTTTATAAGATATTCATAATTTACGAAGTGCTGGGGTCCATATGGACCAGCTGATTGCGGAATAACAGGTCAAATTTTTGAAAGTTATGAGCTAACATATCAAATATGCCATCTTAGGAATTGTCACATCCGTTTACCGCTTTTTCTAATCATTATTAAGTCAGCTATAAACATTGGAAATTTTAGAAAAATGTAAAAAAAAAAGATTTGATAAAAAAAATGAATTGCATTTTTTTTTATTTTTTGCATAGGGCACGTGCAAAGTGAATTTTTAATTTCGTACATTTTTAAAAAAAAAATTTATTTCAGAAAAAGCAATTTATCTACATAAACTAAATTTGTCAACTTTTTAAAAATTTGCGTTATAATACAAAATAAAATTTTTTCAAATTTTGAAAATTTTTCAAAAATAAAAACTCACTTTGCACCAGGGCTGGGAAAAAAAACAAATGGACTTTTTTTTAACAAGTTTTTGAGTTTTTTTACCCAAATGCCCACAAACTCGTGGGCATGGCCAAATAAAAGCCTTTTTTCTGGCATGTTTAAAAAAAGCCCCTTTTCTTCAAAAAACTCTTAGGAGCTTTAAGAAAAAATAACCCACCTATCATAATTATAAAAAAAAATCAAAATTTTTCGAAATTATTATAAAGAAAACAAAAAATGGGCTTTTTGGGGCTCTTTTTAAGAGCCACTTTTGTGGGTTTTTTTGCCTTTCTTCTTAAGGGTTTTTATTTGAATTCTTATTTTGGCCCTTTATTTGTAGCTCCCTTTATTTCTTTAAGTTTTAGGGGAAAAAATGAGCCAAATATTTTTAGCTCATCGTTTTCCCAGCACTGCTTTGCACGTGCCCATATTCATATCATCTAAACTGTTAATAAACTTCAAATATTATTTTTATTAAAAATGTAAGCAAGTTAGGTCCTTAAAATTTATGCAAATTGAAGCTCTTCAGCTATAGCGGTGTGAAAGACCTAGGGCGCCAAACCCTGGAAATCATGTTGCTCTGTACGAATTAAATTAACACACGGTCGCCAAAACGATCAAAATTTGTCTTATCCTATTCCTTAATGATAGTTTTATCGTGGTATAAAGTGATTGACATAGCTACTTTATTTGTTTTGCTAAGATTGGGCCATATATTTTTAGGTACAAAAATACACCTATAAGCAGGCAATACGTAAAAGTTAAATTTTATTTATAATACATATATATTCTATTTGAAATGTTTATATTAATTTATTATATTAACCAAAGTGGTCCGGGCCCGGACCCCCTTTGTTTAGTAAAATAATATTATACTGAATAATTGTACCTTAAGACAACTGTCTGAATTAAGAGGGTAAGCAAAATATTATGTAAGATATATAAAAAATTTTTATATATTTCATTGTAATTGTTTTTATAAAACAAATATTTGTCTCAAAAATAAGACATAAGTATAAATTAATTTTTCTTTTTTTGAATTTAATATTAAACATATGTTAATTATTTCTTTCTTATTCCAGATAACAATACTTAGCCAGTTTTGATCATTGAAATTTTCAGGAATCAATTTTTGGGTGAGTAATTGATACATCATTTGGCGAAAAAATTTTATTTTGTGCTGCTCGGCACCAAAAACACATCACAGAACAAAGTTATTTTTTTAGATTCATCCTGTTACATCACCTACAAATCACTATTAATTAAATCAATAAATTCAAATATCCACACTTTCAATACAAGTATTTTTCTTTTAATTTTTAGATTCATCCTGTTATATCACCTACAAATCAATATCAATTATACCAATCAATTTAAACATCCACACTTTCAATACAAGTATTTTTCTTTTAATTTTTAGATTCATCCTGTTACACCTACAAATCATTATTAATTAAATCAATAAATTCAAACATCCACACTTTCAATACAAGTATTTTTATTTTAATTTTTAGATTCACCCTGTTAAATCACCTACAAATCACTATCAATTATATCAATTAATTTATACATCCACACTTTTAATACAAGTATTTATATTTTAATTTTTAGATTCATCCTGTTACATCACCTACAAATCACTATTAATTATAACAATTAATTTATACATCCACACTTTCAATACAAGTATTTATATTTTAATTTTTAGATTCATCCTGTTACATCACCTACAAATCATTATTAATTATAACAATTAATTTATACATCCACACTTTCAATACAAGTATTTATATATATTATTACCTTTGTAGAAATATGGCAGAATTAAGATGGTTAAGGTATGTTTAGATTTTTGTTTTTTAACAATTAACTTAAATCATTTAGTATAAATTTTAGGATCTTTGAGTCTTGATTTGTCGGAAAGTCATTCAGAGTTAGTTTTTGGATTTAATACTGATTTTTTTGGGCTGTATTTGCTTTAATTTTCATAGGAAAGTATATAAATTCTTTTCTTTTAACTTCAGATCTTTGATATGATGATATTAGCTACAAAATAGGTTTCTATTTAGGGATTTATATGTTACTATTTTAATTTATTGAATTAAATAGATTTAGTCTGAATTAGTACTTGAATTTGTAATTAGAATAATTAGTTATTAAAGCTTTTGGTATATTTGGATTATGTCAGATTTAATTTTATTTGGAATTTAATTTTTTATACAATTTTTTTTTAATTTTTATGTATATTTTAAAAAAACTTTTTAAATATTTGATATTTTTTCAATTTTATTTGATTAATTTCAATTTTATTTAAAATTTAATTCTTTTTAAAAATTTTTTTTCATTTTTCATGAATTTTTTTTTAAATTCTAATAAATTTTTTTATTATTTCAATTTTTATGAATTACTTTGAAAAAATTTTCAATTTTATTTGGAATTTAATTCTTTAGACAAATTTTTTTTAATTTTTATGTATATTTTAAAAAAAGCTTTTTAAAAATTTGATATTTTTTCATGAATTTTTATTTAAATTTTTCAATTTTATTTGATTAATTTTTTTTTAAAAATTTTTTTTTAATTTTGATGTATATTTTTAAAAAACTTTTTAAATTTTAATTAGTTTTTTTAAATTATTTATTTTTTAATAATTTGAAAAATTTTTATTTTTAAATTTAATTATTTATTATGAATTTTTTTAAAAATTTTAAGTTTGTTAAATTATACTTCGGTGCCTCTGCCCGTATTATTTGCCGTCATAAAGAAATTTTCGATGCTATCTGTTTATCTGAAAAATTAGAATAAATCTATTTTGACTATCACCAAAACCTCATATTTTGACTACCGTCAAAATCCCATATTTTGAGTTGAACATTTTGAACTAAACTAATTTGAATGGACGAATTGACCAAACCTTTGGAATTCAAATGGAAAAAGAATTCGAAGATGTTAACCGTTACAAACACTATATAATGGCCTTTATTACGACTTAAATACACTTAAAATATTTTTATTTTCCTTTTTATTTTATTTTTATAAAATAAATATTGGTGTCAGAAAACACCTTGTCGGAGGCGTCCGACAGAACCCACGCAGTCCTTAAACTTGGCCACCCCTGACAACCGCTCAACAAACAAAATATTCACCGTTCCAACCCTATAAATAAAATTCGATGCAAGATGTTAATTCTTTGTCAACTAAGCTATTCACAACGTTATAAAACACCTTGTCGGAGGCGTCCGACACAACCCAAGCAGCCCTTAAACTTGGCCACCCCTGAGAAACGCTCAACAAAAAAATATTTCACCGTTCCAAACCTGTAAATATTCGATGCAGGATGTTAATTTTTTGTCAACTAAGCTATTCACAACGTTATATTGTTTACGTTAATTCTTCCTGAACCCATCTATTCACAACAATATGTAAAACTCTATGCATTTTATATAATAATAAATGATGACGACAATCCTCCCTAAGCGTAACTATTCACTACACATAATAATTAATTCGAGGTCTTCGCCACAATGGCCCTAATTCCGTCTGAGGCAGATGCTAGCATTAATGACATTTGCAGATAATTTTTGCATGAGACACAGAATGAGCCCAATGTGATAACGCCCAATGCGACCATATTTAGGACAGCAAAGCCCTATATGACAACCCCCATTGCGACCATATTAAGGACAACAGAGCCCTATATGACAACGCCCATTGCGACCATATTAGAGAGCAGAATCCTATATGATAACGCTTGCGACCATATTGAGGACAGCGAGGTTGCCAATTGCGCGCTTTATGCTGACGCCAGCACCCGCATAAGTATTTAAAAGGAACTATTAAAATGTAACCATAATCTGCCTCTTTTCGGCCAACGATACCTCATTTGCATTAAACGATAGCTGGTGACTGATAACCCTTCAATGTCCAATAATTACTCTTCCGATCATTTCAATACTGCCATTCACGTCGACCCAATGCCACACAGCTTAATCTCAATCAAACTTTAATAATGGAGCAAAAAAAAACGGACGTGTTTATCTGAAAAATTAGAATAAATCTATTTTGACTATCACCAAAACCTCATATTTTGACTACCGTCAAAATCCCATATTTTGAGTTGAACATTTTGAACTAAACTAATTTGAATGGACGAATTGACCAAACCTTTGGAATTCAAATGGAAAAAGAATTCGAAGATGTTAACCGTTACAAACACTATATAATGGCCTTTATTACGACTTAAATACACTTATAATATTTTTATTTTCCTTTTTATTTTATTTTTATAAAATAAATATTATTTTGCCATAATTGTAATTTCCAATCAGTTTAATTAAAATGTCAAGTTGCCCGGGCGGAGCCGGGCCACATGGGCTAGTCATTTTACATTTAACAATAGAATTAATACAACAAAATATTCAATTATGGTAACATAATTGCCTCTATGTCTTACTTCTTTTATACAATCAATTTAGCACATTGGCATATCCTACATAATGCTATATGATTTTGTCCCAAAATTAAAAAATTTATTTTAAATTATATAAAAGAAATTTATTATTTACTAATTTTATTAAGGGCTGTATTATATAAATTTTTCAAAAAAATTTAACACGTTTTTTGAGTTATTCATATTCACACTGTACATTAGTTTTTAGTAACTTTATAATCAAAATTAATTTTGTTTGCGTCTAAGATAGCCCACATTAAGATCTTAAAGAAAAAATTTAAACTCTAGCTATAGCTATAATACTTTTAAAAATACACCGGTTCACAGTTGCCTCAAATTTTTTTTGCAAAAATGAAAAATCTTCTTGCACATATCCCGGTCAAAAATCTTCCGGTCAAACAATATATTTAGTTTTTATTAGTACCTAAGGACACTACTAGTATACTAATTTTCAACTATATCTAAGACTTGAAGGGAACTTTTGATTGAGTAAAATTGACTAATATAATTTTATTATGATTTAAGACGTTTAATCAATGATTCAGCTTTACTTTAATCTATTTTAAAACAGAAAATAATTCACTTAATAGTCAGCGATAACGCTGAAACACAGAGATAAATTAGTTGTATCTTTTCAAATCATTTATTATTATTCCTTTTTTCTTAATCCTTATACAATTAATATATGGTCAATTCCACCTCAAATCGACAAACTTTTCCCCTTGAAGTCTCAATTTTGGCTGAAAATTGGTATGGTAGGGTCCTTGGGTGCTAATAAAAACCTAAATTTTTTTTGACCGGTAGTGATTTTTGACCGAGATATGAGCAAAAACATTTTTCATTTTTTTGCAAAAAAAAATTTGAGGCAACTTTGCGCACATCTATCATCAAAAGTATTGTAGCTAGTATCATAATTTTTTTTTGTTTTGAAGATCGTAATAGGGGCTACCTTAGACGCAAAAAAAATTTACAAATTTTCTTTTAAGTTACCAAAAAATTAAAGTCAAGTTTAGATACAAATAGCTCAAAAATCGTATCTTTATAATTTCTGAAAAATAAATGGCCCGTTATAATATATAAATATATGATTTTAAAAGTTTGGGACCGGCACATTTTAAATAATTTAAAAAATTCAATTATTGCCCTAATTTTGGAACATATTTATGCTCTTTGCACTAAATTAGAATAAGCCAATGTGCCAAATTTGACAGTATTCAAAAAGCAGGACATATGGGCAATTATGTTAGAAGTTTGATTTATTTGATTTTACTATTATTAAATTTACAATGAAAAAGTGAACCTCAAAACCAAAAGTGAAAATTTTGCCTGTTTTCAAAATCGACTTTCTGGTTAACCAGCTAACCTTTTTTTAATATTTAACATTTATTTTATGATAAAAAATTGCCTAAACATATAAAATCCCCAGTTTTTTTCATTCAATTTTGTCGCTTCTACAATAAAAACACCAATTGTCAAAAAACAGCAAATTTTTAGGTGTCAAAAAACTAACGCAGATTATATTCGTCTGTGCAAGCTTATTTTTTTATTATTTTTGCATAATTAACTAATAATATTTAGAACATATTAAATCAGTCATAATTTGCCTGTGTTTAAGTTTTAAAAAAATAGTATATAGGTTATGTATAGTAAATCTTAAAAGAACGAGATAAGAAAATTACAAAAAATGAGATCATGGAATCATTCCATTATTTTAATTAAATTTGTAATTTGTTATATTATTAAAAACATATTCTTGAGTAAAATTGTTAAAAACACATTTAGTTATAAAAATCTTTAGGTCAATGCCCAAATCCATATGCCAGAATCAAGTAATAGTGATATTTCCTCTTTCTTTAATAGGTCTAGTGCTTCTTTATTATTGAAACTTAAATGTAAATCAGGGCCGATTCTAGCTTTTCCAATTGGGGGGGGGCAAAAAAACCAGTGGGGGGGGGGGGGGGAGCAGAATATTTTTTTTGCCACCATCGGCGGCAGAATTACCTATAAAGGCAAAAAATATCCATGTTCAAACTTTTTATTATTAAAAATGTGGCCTCACAACTCGACGTTGAAGAGCCCAATAACAAACTTATAGAAAAAATGTTAAATAAATAGGAAACGCATCTTTGTAATCATATAAAAGATTAAAAAAATCCTTAGTAACACTATTTAATTATTAAGTTTTTTTATTTAATAATTTTTGCTACTTCAATTTCTTTAGATGAATTTTTACCAATAATTATGTTTAAAAGAGGCTTTAATTTATTTATATCTAAAAAAATGGATAATCAAATTTATAAAGGGAATCTAAAGATTCTAAATAAATATTGTCGATAAAAAATCTATTATTAAAATCAATAAATAAATCAATAATATTAAAATAAATACTTTTAATTTATCATTAATATTTAAATTATTCTCAAACTTATGAGTAGAAATTAAATAAAAATCAGAAAAATCTTTAGGTCTAGTTTTTCTTTTTTCTATAAATAAATTATTGTCATTTAAAAAAGTATTATATATATCAAAACAATTTTTAGATAAATCTGTAAATGTTTTTGTATTTCTTAATTGTTTAATAACAATGGGTATTAAATCAAAAGTTTTAGAAGTATAAATCTGAAATTGATCATTAATTATTTTTCATAAACAAAATAATTTTTTAAATGAATACAAAAAAATACATTGATGATTATAAATATGGTCAAAAAACCCCGACGCTTCGGCCCTGTGACCTGAAGATATAAATTTTTTTTTTAATTTTTAAAAGAGTATTTTATATTTTTATGTAATTTTTTTAAGAAAACAATAGCGTCGTAATGACCATACCACCGATGGGGCAACAGACGGGGTATGGTCTCGCATTCACTTACTTCCTTGATTGCATCATGTTGAAAAATTTTTGAAGGGAAAAAAAAGTATCAAAAAAATCTTTCCCTTCACATAAAATTTCAAGACAATCTTTTACAACAAGATGCAATTGGTGGTTAAAGCAATGAATATACGGGTGCCCAGCCATTTTGCTTAGAAATACTTGAACACCACCTTTTTCCCCGGACATTACGTTCGCCCGATCGTAGCATTGTGCGATCAGGTTCTTTGGTTCTAGATATTATTTTAACAAAAGATTGTTGACAAGTGAGGAAATTTTTGGCATCAGATTTATGAATTGCTTTCACAAATATACAGCTTTCTGTAACCAGTGCTGGGAAAACAATGGGCCAAAAAACTTTGGCTCATTTTTCCCACCAAAACTTAAAGAAAGAGAAAGCTACGAATAAAGGGCCAAAATAAGAATTCAAAAAAAGCCTTTACTAAAAAGGGGGGCAAAAAAAGCCCAAAAAAGTGGCTCTTAAAAAGAGCCCCCAAAAGCCCATTTTTTGTTTTCTTTATAATAATTTCGAAAAATTTTGATTTTTTCTTTATAATAATAATGGTTTTTCTTTAAGTTCCTAGGAGTTTTTTTTTGAAGATAAGGGGCTTTTATTAAATATCCTCTTTTCTTTAAGCAAGAAAAGGGGCTTTTCTTTTGCCATGCCCACGAGTTTGTGGGAATTTGGGGAAATTGTTAAAGAAAACCCATTTTTCCCCAGCCCTGTGTGTAACATCATATTTTCTATATACAGAAATAATTTCTGTGTTAGTTAGATCTCTTTAGCGGATGAGTGTTAATATGAATGAAAACACTGTTTAAAATAAGTAAATATTTTTAAAATAATAATTTTTAGATATTTTTGGGGGAGCAAATATTTTATGGGGGCGGAAGGGGAAAAATAAAAATACGTATTTTTTTTAGGGGGGTGGGGAGCAATGCCCCTCCCTCAAAAGGGGTCTAGAATCGTGCCTAATGTAAATGAGACTATAATTGTTGGTTTTTAAACTTTATTAAGGTCGGTTAGATATATATTGTATGCCTTGCTCTAAATAGCCTTTCAAAAACATATTTGGCATTTGTAAAAATTAGTAAAAAAGACTGAATGTCTGTAATTTATTTATATTAAATGGGGTCTAATGTTTAGTCTTAAAATTCATCATTGAAGCTAATTCTGCCCGTTATAATCTTTTGAAATTGTTTAACCCTAAAACTGACTTGTTTTATGTATTTATAATATCAAAAAACCATATCACTATGTTTTATAAAATATTTGACTTTTTACGTTCATTTTAAGTTTGTTGATATACATAAAAAAGATTATCTGTTGAATCTCAATATTCTAAATAGGCCAAAAATATTCTATTTTACTATTTTTATCAGAACAAATTTTAACCTTATTATTTTTTTCTAAAATTCTCCCAAAATTTTTTTTATACAACAAATTTAACGAATTTTTTTGAATTTTGCCGAGGATAAATATTGAAAATTATGTACAATTTCTAATATTGTTCATCAAACTAGGGCTAGTAAAAGTTAAA
The DNA here is from genome assembly GCA_030555515.1 of Acutogordius australiensis. Classification (NCBI taxonomy): domain Eukaryota; kingdom Metazoa; phylum Nematomorpha; class Gordioida; order Gordea; family Gordiidae; genus Acutogordius; species Acutogordius australiensis. The sequence continues at coordinate 18,232,185 of CM060245.1, read as the reverse complement.
GCATACACACTTTCATTTTTTACACCTTAAAATTTCAAAAACCTTGGCAAACTTTTGTTTTTATTCCATAAATAGCTATGGTACGTTAAAAAATGTTGGAGGGAATTTATGTTATATAGCAATGTTTAATGTATAAAATGCATTTTTAAATTTTCAAATTGGTATGGTAGTGACCCAAAAAGTCGGCTTTGAAGATAAGAGTAAAATACTGAAAATTACCAATTTTTTTGATCTGAAGTTCCCTTTTTCTTTCCAAAATTAACAATAGTAAGAATCAAATTTATAAAACTGTTATAGCCTAACATAATTGCCCCTATGTCTAACTTCTTATATATAATCAAATTTAGCATTTTTAAATGTTTTAATATATTTTGGAATTTTTAAAAAGTTATGTCGGTCCCAGACTTTTGAGTTCGAATATTTATAAAGAATATTAAGGAGTATTAGCAATTTTTCAGACATTTAAAAAAATGCTTTTTTAGTTATTTCAAACTAATTATTCTTTATAAAATTGTAAAATAAATTTTTTAAGATAATAAACAGATGCAAGATAGCCTCTGTCCTCTCTAAAATAAAAAAAAAATTAAGTCTCTAGCTTACTTTTTTGACTAATAATCTCTAGCTATAATACTTTTTTGACTAATAACCTCTCAAAGTTGCATCAAATATAAAAATTCACCTTGCGATTTTTTTTCTTTTGCTTCTATCTCAAAATCACTTCTGGTCAAAAAAATTTCCAGATTATGAGATACCCTTAGATACTACCTCCATACATTGAGCCATATCAAAAGGGGTACCCTTCCCGGACTTGTTGGATTGAGGTGGAATTGACCATATATAATTTGACATTAAAAAGAAACAAGAAATATATTTTTTTAAGGATTAACTAAGACACCATTGATACACGTGACTAAGAAAATGAACCAGAGGTTATGGATTAAGGGAAAGTAATTGGCTCTGACATGTTTATAGAATTAATTATTCAACACAATAGTCACTGAGACAAATTGGTAATAATATTCAGCCACATAAATTACAGGTAAAAACTTAGTTACACTAATTTATATTAAATAACAAAGCTATCAATTGAATAAAATTATTACATATTCAAAGAAATTACATATTTAAAGATTACTTAAAAAAAATTCAATAGTTGAATCAACGTCTAAATACTATATTCCGCTAGCGAAACATTGTTTAGACTTGGCCAAGTCCAAAGCCTATATTGCGCAGGCGGAATATTAATGGACGTATATAGAGTCCAAAATTCATTTTCTCGAGCGAATATTTCTTGGACTTGACCTCAGCGTCCCAAGCCTACGCCGAGAAAATATGCATAATTTAGCAATTTTAAGCCCAACGGTTATTTGGCTAAGAATCGGTTATTTATGTATAAGATGTATTTAAATATTTCCATTTAACTTCTATTAATCATAATTTCAATGGTAATCAATATAATTTAGATATATAACAATGAAACCCCTGTTCAAGTTTATCGAAATTTACATCCTAAAATACGTTTATAGGCACGTTCTAATTTCATTGAATAAATTTTATATTTCTTTTCTTGACATAAAACGCATAAAAAAAATCGCCCTATTAAGCATTTAAAATACTTTTTGAAGCAAAAGTTTTAAAAAATTTAAAAAAAAATAAAATAAAATAGAATTTTTAAAATGTAGATATATTAAATTTATAACATATTTCAAAAAAATGAGCGGACTCTTAACGCGCCCTATTTACTAAACTGTTAATCAAGCTTGCAAATAGGTGACTTATATTACGAGTGGTAGGGGCAAGGGCGTAGCAAGTTGTAAAGCTTGGGGGGTTTGAAATCTACTGATTCTTATGATTGTTACTTAATTTTGCTTTTTAAAATTTGAGTAATAATAGGACATTTATAAATAATGTTTATATAAACATATATGGTATTAAGAAAATTAATATTATTGATATATTATATGCAATAAATTTTTATATTAATGATACAATTATGTAATGAATTTATATAACAAAAATATTTAACTAGTATTTTAATTTGAGGGGAAGGGAAATTTTAAAATTAAATATTTAAAATGTAATTTAATTTTATATTTAATTGGTATTTTAGTTGGGGGGGGGGATATGCACTAAAAATTTTCAATTTGGGTAGGGATATGGCATGCTTGGGGGGGGGGAGTTCATCCCCAAACTCCCCTACCCCCCTCTCCTACGCCAATGGGTAGGAGAGAGCGGGGCGAGATGGTTGTTTTTTCAATATTTGATCATAAATTTTTTTTAAATGATCGAATCATTCATCGTGTATCTTAAAAAATAGGTATTTTAATACTGTATTTAAATCAGATACAACTTAATTTTAAAATATTATATTTTAACAAATATTTCGAGTCATAAAAATCATTTTTTTCCGCCACTTCGCCCCAACAACGGGGCGAAGTGGTAAATAAAGGGGGGGGGGGGGGGGGTTCGAAATGGTATAAGAGGAGAATTTTTTTAAAGAATTAAAACATATAGTCCTTATTAGGAGCAGACTTAAACTTTCTTCTTAATGTTGTTTCGCTAATATCTAAAAATAAAAATATAATAGATTACTTTTTAGTTATTTGGGTAATATTTCTACTATTGCCGGGTTTTAAATCCTTTAAAGCTAATTATATAGTATTTTCGTGGTAAACACGTTTTTCGCTTGTACTTTCTCATAATAATAAACAGCTGATAAAAATAAAAAAACCACCTTACCCCAAACCACATCGCCCCACCCTCTTGTATATGTAAAATCAATATATTTATAATAATTTAGCGTTTCTAGGAGGCATTTAAATAACACTTTTTTTAATAAACAACACCTATTTTAGTTATTTATTTTATTGATATTTTGACTAAGCGTAAAAACAATATAAAAGTTTTTTCGATGAAGAGTGCTCAAAAAACAGTTTATTTACCATATTGTTTTAATATGAGGTCTTTTAGAATTTTTTTCTCAATTTCAGGTTATGCTTATTAAAATATATTTTTGGAATTATTTTTAAAATTTAATTTTACAGTGCCCAAAGTATTTGAAAAAATTACTTCGCCCCATTTGCCACCTCGCCCCGCTCTTCCCTAATGCTTTGGTTTTATAGTTGACGTTCAACGCATATAAAAGTAGGATATCAATACACTTAAGATATGATTTAACATAAAACACCTTATATGGTTTGTAAAATAATTAGATTTTAACAAGTTTCGCTAGAACTTTTATTGTAATTTCAAAAAATTTAAATTTGTAAAAAAGTTAGAATAATTCAATTAATTAAGTAGAATTATGGAAATATTTTAAAATTTTCACTTATAAAGACAGAATATCTGATTGTTTTGCAAGATTAAAAGTTTGTTCGCTAGATTATACAAAATTTCTCGGCGGAATGTTATTGTTGTTTATTACCCCATTTGTTGGAAGTTGGTTGTAAGATTGAGCTTGAGGGCAGCTAGGGATGGATTGATCGAAAGTTCTATAGGAGAAACAGGAGGCCTGCGGTTGAAGCATATGAGCCAGTGTTGTATATCGCCAGATGCTTATTTTCATAGCAGATATTATTCAAAGTTGGGTCCATACGTGCTCTTAAGTTTTCAAGTTAATGGCAGTGTCCAGACCGGAGTTGAGCAGGTGGGAACGAATGTTCCGGGGTAAAGAATTTTTGAAAAGGGATACGGGATGGGATCGCCGTTTATAACTATGTTGATTGGTTAGCTATGGTTTTATTTACTGCTGAGGTGTGGATACGTTTGATTATCTTAGTTGAAATATTTGTCAATGAAAGGCTGGATTGGGTAAAGCACTGAGAGAAGAGGGTTCCTTTCATTTGACTTGCTGGGGTAGGATGGTGCGTAAGCTCGTGACAAGAATGGTCAGGAGATAAGCAAGACGCAAGATATTGGTCTGCTAGCATCTGTATGTGCTTGTACAGGTAGCATCTTTGTTTCTTGGTGTAGATGTTTGATCGGAGAGTGCTTGTGGCAACCTGTGAAGGTGCGAAGAGCGGAATTTTGGGAATGTTGTAGTTTTGCAAAATTTGTGTTAGATATATTATCTAGACCGGGCAGCGTAGTTTAGGATCGACCTAAATATTGCTTTATAACCTACAGTGAGTCTTATTTTGGCCCCAAGTAGATCCGGCTATGGCTTTTAGTAGATTGTTCCTCCTGTTAACTTTTTCGGATATATTATTAACATGTTTGTTAAATGTAAATAAGATATCAAATGTTAAGACATGAATTTTAGGGTGTTTGATGAGTGGTAGGACAGAATTATTGATAAAATTTTTTGGGTGGTAATTAAAAGTGTAAGGTTACAGAGAATTTTGATCATTTATTTTAAATTATATTTTTTTGTTTATATTCTATCGGATAGACCATATATATTCAATATATATTTTTTATTCCGATCTTCAATTTATGTACTACTATCTATTATGGTCAATATATATTTACGCTATTTTTTAACATTAAAGATGTTTAAAACGATAGTCAAAAAAAAATGGGGAAATAAATTTTCTGTCGCCTGCAAACTGCTTATCGGTCTACAACTCTGATAAGTGGCCCTAGATTTTAGGGCAGTTTAATGTGCTCTTTCTGAAATACCTCTTTTCAGGTTTTGAAAATTGTAACAGGTGCCTTAAATTAATGCTCAAAAATTACTTTTTTTGAAGGTTTTTAAAAAAAATGTAACTTGCTTTGGAGAATTAATGGACATTTTATTATAGAAATAATATTTTTATATTACATTCCATTAAAGGACAATATCACTTGAAGTCAAATTTCTAACTTTTGATTTAGTTGGTCTTAAAAACTTTGTAATAGCTCATTCAGCGTGTCCTTAAATACATATTTACTCCCTAAAATTTAACATCGGGTCACTTTTTTAACATGCCTAAATATGGATTTGACGCCATTTTCAAAGATCCATAAAATTTTTGGGTTTGTAATTGTTTCAGGGGTTTGTATTTGATAAATTTAAGTTGTTCCTCTTAAACTTTAATGTGATTTTTTGATACATTTATATTTAACATGTAGCCTGCCAAATTACTGTTATTTTAGGGGCTTTTAGATAATTACACTTTCCCATTTCGTCTTTTCGGGGTTTTTGTAATCACTGGCTGTTACACGTCTCTATAAATTCCAAGTCATTACTAAGGTATTATAGCCTTATCTAACCATTTCCATTTAGAGTCACAAAAAATCTTTTTACTTTACCATATTTCTCATTTAAAACAAAACTAATTTTATACCTTTCTATGGTCCAACAACAAATACGGTGTAAAAAATAGGGGTCAACGTTCTCGTTTTTTCTGTAGGAGACCTTATACCCAACAGGTAAAAATTTTTTACCTGCTAAAAAAAATTTTCAAACAAAAATGCGGTACCCTTTCAGCATACCGAATATATATTTTTTCCCCATTTATTTTAACCCACTCAAAATTTTTTCTCATTTTAAGTCTATATCATTCTGAGTTTGGACTGGGAGGTCACTTTTGCCTATTACCCTCTCTTAACCAACTATAGCCATAAACCTTTTATTTAACATTAAAATCGTGTTAATTCCCAATGGCCCATATACTTTTTCAATTTTGTACCACAAGCCAACCCTCTATCAGGGTAAAGCTCTCATGTAGAAAATTGAGCTCTTTTGGAAGGCTTTTTTTTACGATAAAAATGTATACATATTCTTATGGCTCTGTGTTTTTATTTCTTCGGCTAATAAGTAATAAATTTTTTATATGTACCTACATATTTGACATGTGGCTAGTCAAAACACCGCTATATACGCGGTTTTTAAAAACTATACTTATAAAATCCACCTTTTTAAAGTTTAATGTGATAGATTTTTTGATGATAATTTTTTAAATATATTCCCCGTCACCTTTAAAAACCGTTAAAAATATTTTTCTGTATATTTAACCTATATTTAAACTTATTTTTCTAACTAAAATTAAAAGTTAAAATAGGGGGTCGACGTAGTTTTTAAGTAAATGCTCATTTACCGGGCGGATAAATAATTTTACTTGATTGGAGAAAATCTTAACTAAGGATATGGGCAGCGCTCTAGAACCATTCCCAATACAATTTTTCTCATTTATCTTAACCCGTTAATGTTTATTCTTCTTTTTTTTTTGGAAATAACAATTTGAATTTGGACCGTAAACTAATTATTAACCAATAAAATTTTTATTTTTACCACTCGCCACTACTTTTACACTCTGTATACTTATTTAAATTCTTCTTTTGTTTTACTACCATATTTTGATTAACCAACGAACTATTTTTATTTTTATCACTCGACACTACTTTTCCACTCAGTACATTTTGTTTTTGTTTATTTACTACCATATTTTTAACAAAGAAAAAATAAATAATATGTAGCCATCTTGTTTTGAGATTTTTTTATTATTAATAATTATTTTATTTTATAAACATTTTAAAAATTTGTTTTTTTGTTTTATAGACATTTTAAAATTTGTTTTTTCGTATTTGTATCATCCTTTATACCCAATATTATATGCCATGCCCATCATCGACAGCTGTAAATTCCTTATCCGGGAATTACGATGCATTCGGCGTTTAAAATATTCCGATGTAGCTCGCATCACAGCTCCAGTTAACTGCTTTTGCGACCTTAGGCTATTTTCGTCGATGTTATTGAAAAACTTAACCAGCGATTTACTATTTTACTTATTTTTATTTACAAAACAATTTAATTATATATTCTATTCTATTTTGTGTGGTTCTAAAATTGTTATTCTATTATTCTATATTTTGTTAAATAAATTATTCTTTTTTTTCGTTCTAAATTTTATCATTATTTTAATTTTCTTCTTTCATTTTTGGTCCTTCGAGCCGGATTTCTCCTCCTTCTACACCGGATTTGTGCTCCTTTTACACGGGATGGCAAATCAAATACGTTCGGCACTCTCTCGATTCGGAAATTTGACGGTATGTCAAATCGACGCAAACAATACTATTCTGAGAAAAAGCTACTCCAAGCATTTATCGAAAATTCGTTCACCAAATTTGTAGAATTACAATAAAATTGGAATCGCAAGGTGAGGAGGAGGAAAATAAGGTAATAGAGGTGGTCGAAAACCACTACTATACACTGCCGGTTAGGGTCGATGAATTATTACAAACGCAATCTGAGGTAGCATCTTTCCGAACAGCGAATACGGCTTCCCAATATTCAACTTTTAACATTCTCTGGATCTTACCATGACTGGTATGTTGTTGTTGTTGTTGTTGTTAGCCCCGGTTCTTTGGACGTGAGAAGTTGGATGTAAAGTTGAGCTTGAGTGCTGCAAGGTCTGGATTGAGCCAAAGATCTATGGGGGATATAGGGGGCCCACGGTTTGGGCATGAGACCATGACTGGTAAAACTTCTACGATAGGTTCAACTTATTAATTCATTCGCAAAATATTACAGGTATTGAAAAGTTCAATTACTTTAAAGTGTCCGTCAAGGGAAGCGCAGCGGAAGTTTTCCAATCGCTCGAAATCTCAGAAGCAAACTACCAAATAGCGTGGAATGCTTACAAAGAGAGATACGACAACAAACGACATATATTGCAAAAACACTTAGATACTATACTCGAGCTTCCAGTGGTGCATAAGAAAAACTATCAACTATTACGACAAATCGTAGACGGGCTGAACAAACATATAAGAGCGTTAGAGGCCATGAAGCGACCAGTAGAACACTGGGAAACATGCAACTTCAAAGAAACTAGGTTCAATCACCATCAAGGGGTGGGAAACATCGTTGGCGAAAGATGAAATTCCCACCCAAAAGCAATTTGTCGAATTTCTCAACCGCCACTGCTAAAGCGACTTATGAACTCGCTGAGGTAGACAATCGAAAGGTTACAGTCCACTGCTCATCATCCCATCCAACATCGATGTCAGGACACCCAAACCGTACGATGCAATTCATTCCGGAATTTATCGCCGCGAAATAGCAAACACGATATTGCAATAAATCTGATGAGACAAGGCCCACTCTCATTGAGCGACAATCCATCCCGTCATCACTAAAACCTTGGGATTGATTTGGGATCCTACTAACGCTACCTTCGTATTCAGTATTAGTTCGAACACAATCTTTCCAGCATCCAAACGTAATATATCGATCATTGCCCGAGTTTTCGACTCACTAGGATTGGTAGGACCCATCACGGTCCAAACTAAATTGAAGAAGAATTTATGGGTCTTAAAATGGGCTGGGGTGATCCCATACCCGTTAACATTGCTAGGGACTGGTCAACTTAGGAGTCAACTATTGCATCTTAATACGATCAAAATTCCGAGACTTTTAATCAATTATCTCAGCCCACAATGCATGGAAATTCACGGATTTTCGGATGCCAGTGAGAAGGCATATGGAGCTGCGATTTATTGGGTTATTAATAAAAGGTCTCGAAAGGTTCATTTAATTTGTTTAAACGTGTGGCAAGGCCGTTGCCATGCCAAGAATGGAATTGTGTGGGGCATTACTTTTGACAAGATTGCTCCCGACAATTATACGAGCACTCCAAATAGATTTAAACAATGTATTTTGTTGGTCTGATACCACAATAGCCTGGATCGCAGCCCCATCACGGGATGGAGGATTTTTGTATATAGAGTGTTTGAGATTCAGCAGCTCTCTAAAGGATTGAAGTGGGAGCATGTATCGTCCCAAGACAACAGTGCGGTGTCGAGAAGCTGCTCTTTGAGCGAATTTGATAAAACCTTGTGGTGGAACGGTCCCGATTCTTAGTTTTATCATCCAAGTCACACCAAGATTCGTCTTTTTGCGTGTCCAATGACATTCCCGAAAGAAAGAAGACAAGCGGATCCATAACATTGCTTCAACTTCAACTATATTCTAAGCATAAAACGCTAACGATGTTTATACCTGTAAATAATTCATTGCTTTCACGTTTCATATTTTGATCGTAATTGCTTACTGTTTACGCTTCATGTACACAGAATTGCCTAACTGATCTAGTGTGCTTTCCCCGTTTGCCTCTACAGGCGTTAATTATTTTGATACTCTTTTAATAAGGGAGGGCACACGAAGAAAATACCGGCAAATCAAGGGTTACGGAGCTATAATTGTCTGTTTTGCCACCAAGGCCGTGCATTTGGAGTTAGCGTCGGACTTGTCCAGTCAGGCTTTTTTAAATGTTTAAAGCACTTTATGTCTCGGAGGGAAAACCCCATTAACATCTATTCCGACAACAATACCAATTTTATCGGGGCAACAAGGAGCTTAAGGGACTCTTGCAAGGTTCTCTAAATCCTATACAAGAATTTGCTGCAAAAACTTTAGCATCCGAGGGTATCCAGTAACACTTTATACCTTCTCGTGCACCACACTTTGGCGGATTATGGGAAGCCTTCAAGTTAACCAAACACCATCGTAAAAATTTCCGACCTCGCTCGTATCGCATCGTGTCCATTTTTTGTCTGGGTTCAATTGTACAGCGTCATTGCTAACATTAAGTTTCGGCTGCTGCTCCTCATCTTCTTTCAAATCTAAGAGACCCTTATTGTAATGTTCGGTATCGATTAAATGCCTTCCGCCTACAATATCGAATAATTCATAGCTTTTGTCAAGATTGTTTGCCTGAGTAAAGGGTTCGTATAGGTAGTTTTCGACATTATCATTATGAGGTTGATCAACGGTGGCATAAGCTCAGATAGCTCAATGGCAAGCCTTCTTCCTTAGACGCAGGAGGTTGTGAGCTCAAATCCGTGCACAGTGGCTTTTTCATCGGAAAAATAGCATACATGTGCAACCACTTAAAAGCTTCTGAGTGGCCTAGGCAGTAGGTCTTAAATGATATGTCTAAAAGTAAGAGCCTAGGCTAAAAACCTAGGTCGCCGGCGTGCGAGAAAATCTTACTATTTAACCCGTTGACAATATCAATTGCTTTGCTCGGGTTAAAAGAGTCAAAGCTCTAACGGGAATGGCGCCCCTACGTGGGGAAAGGTATGGGGGATACCGCAAATCAATTGTTTGTTTTATCAAAGGTGGATTGTCCAAGTCACCCTTATTATCGTAATCTTGCAAAATTCGCGTGCCTCTTGACCTTATTAGCAGTTTCAATTGGTTAAATTTCATTATTATTATACAGGTCAACAAATATCAATGTCAGAAACGTGATTTTTATGAAGACATAAAAGAATGCATCCCCATGATGGCCTAATATTATATATATCTTTCGTTTTTCTTAGTTTCTTCCGTCTCTGGCTCTTCAGATCCGTCTATAACAAATAATGGCCTTTTTTGACCGAATTGCCATAAATATACCCTAAAAATAAAAAATTTAAAAATCTTTTTTGCATAAAAAAACCCTTGTAACTTATATTTATAGTCACAAATAATGAGAAATAAGTTTAATAATATACCAAGCTCTTACATCTGCATCAACAAAATCAATGTCAGAAACGTGAATTTAATGAAAACAAAAAAGAATGCATCCCGATGATGGCCTTATAACATATATATTTTTTGTTTTTCTTAGTTTCTTCCGTCTTTGGCTCCTTAGATCCGTCTATAACGAAAAATGACCTTTTTTGACCAAATTCACATATCTAAATATACCCTAAAAAGAAAAAATTTAAAAATCTTTTTTGCATATAAAAATTCCTTGTAACTTATATTTTTAATCACAAATAATAAAAAATAAATTTTGTTAATATATCAAGCTCTTAAATCGGCATTTACGTCCAAATTTAAATACGACACGATATGTTTTCGGTTTTTAATAAAAATATTATTTGATGTTTGAATTTAACAGTTCAACTATTGTGAATATGCAAAAATAAAATTTCAATTTATTTTGGTTTTTGAATCTTTTTTGTTTTTTTGACCTTTTTTTTTTAAATTTTCAATGTTTATACCTTACTAACTAAATTTGATTAGGAAAAACTGTAAACAAATTTAATATTCCCTAAGATGGCAGGTTTGATCTCTGTAGTTTACTTATAACTCTCAAAAAATTGTTGACCTCCGTTATTAGATGGCTCATACCGTTCATCAATATAATTTATTTTCATGCTTCTTAATCCCATCTTAATATTGTTCAAATAAATTAGTTGAGTACTCCGATAATATTACATTGACCCTTAAGATTGCTGAGTTCTTGACGATTTTCATTAAAATCTCGTATTTGTACATGTCTCAAACCCATATTAACAATGTTTGAATCAAAAGGCTGAACTTCTTCGAAATTCTTATATTTACCGTTACCATCACTAAATTTTTTTCATCGTATGTTTGTTAATCATCGTAGTCATCATTAATTATACCTTTGTGAATTCCATTGATCCATAGCAAAATAATTCAAATATGATGTTTGACCATCGGTCTCACAATTACTATAGGATTCCTCGAATATTTCATAACTATTAGCATCATCAAATAACTCCATCTCGCCACTCTGGACTGAGATTTAATATCCAGGTTCGGATCGTCACGGTACCATATTAACGTTGTGAGTTAAGATATTTTATTCAAAGTAAATATATAATTTGAATATCTATGTTTTACATTAGCGCTTTTATACATGTAAACCTATTAACATTGATTGAACAAGGCCAAAGCGACTATTGAAGTTAAAGCATGCAAAGTCAAAAAAGGCCATCATACTTAGTTTACATCAATTACCAACAATACTTATGTGTTTTTTAAAAATATTTCACATGAATACCACCGTGACTTATTAATTTACAATTTAACCATATCAAATATAAAATATTACTTGGAATACAACATTTCATAAATTTTTTATTTTTCTTTCCACGAAGAAGGGATTAATTTTTCAAAAATATTAATTATTTTAAATTACATTTTTTTGTTTATATTTCTCTATCGGATAGACCATGTATATTCAATAAATGCGATCTTCAATTTATGTAACATTTCAAAATGTTTCGTAATTTTTACATGGAACAACCTAGTTACCAATTTTTCAGTTCTATAAATCGACATTTTAAGAGCTAGAAATTAAATTTTTACTAATGTTGTCCATCTACCCCTTAAGTTCGTTATTAAAACTACGTTAAGGCATGCTAAACCAAACACTGCCTGATAAAATATAAACATACCTAAATGGCCAAAAATTTTCGCAGTGGGCAGGGAAGAACAAATGCCTATAAATCCTTATAGATTAACATCGAAAATCGTAAATCATACGTAGTATTTAACTTATTATTATTTTAAATTTTCTATCACGCTTAAAGAACCGTGACATTATTTTGATCGTAATAATTGGAAGCAAAGCAGACCCATTACCAATTGAACAAATCTTTTTAACGATACCGTGGTTCGTTTAACGTATAAAGTCTCAATCTTTTTAACCCGTCATTACAGATGTGGGGTGTTTAAAAACCCCAACATATTTTAAAACATTAATTCATATATGTAGAATTGATTATATATTTTGAAATTTTATAAGTTCCTTGGCAACCATAGAACTTAAAAATTTATTATATTGTTTTATATTTTAATAAATTATTTAAATATTTATTAACTTAACTATTCACCCTGGGGTTATATAAAACCCCACTTTAGTATTTTATGATTTTTGTAACATACAAATTTAGTCCAAATTTTTTTTTATTCAATTCGGTTTTTTAAATATGTTATTGATTTATGTATAAATAAACAAATAAATTGATTTTTGAAATAATTTATGAATATTTGAAGTCTCTGAGAGGTTTTTAATGAAGTTACCCGAAAATGGCAGTAATTTGGTTTAAATAAATTTCTATTAAAATTTTAATTATATTTTTGAATTTTGTAAAATCACATATATTCATAAAGATATTATAAAGTTTGAAACAAAAAATTAGGCCTCAAGCTTTTATAGTTTTTATTTTGCAAATGTTTTAATTTGAGGAAATTTAGTTCAAAAAATTAGGGAAATTTAGTCCAAAAATTTTTTTATTAAATATTATTCAATCCTGCTTTTTTTACAATATGTTATTGATTTATGTATAAATAAACAAAAAAATTAGTTTTTGGAATAATTTGTGTATATCTGAAGTCTCTGAGAGGTTTTTACTAAAGTTACCCGAAAATGGAAGTATTTTGGTTTAAATGAGATTCTATTAAAATTTTAATTATATTTTTGAATTTTGTAAAATTAAATATATTCATAAAGATACTATAAAGTTTGAAAAAAAAAATTAGGTCTCAAGCTTTTATAGTTTTTATTTAACAAACGTTTTAATTTGGGGTCTATATAACCCCACATTGGTAATGGTGTTACTAAAATTGCACGTTGGTAATGGCGGGTTAATCAGATAGCTAAAATCATGAATTAGTGCACCGAACTTTAACATACCAACAAGATACAGCCTAGAGTATAAACCGTGCCATGATATTCCTGCCCGGCTCAACATATTTTATAATTAAGGCTCCTTCCTTCTTATCCCCGCCGGCCCTCGGAACATGTTTTTCCAATTTTAGGCTCGGCCTGACCGGGCCTGAATTTAGAAATACAGCCCAAATTTTTTTTATTAAAAGCTAAAAACTTTGCTTTATAAACAATAAAATACAGAGTTTAGAATAATACTATTCATTGTGTAATTATAATTTAATTATTTGTTCTTGTTAATGATAATTAAAAAAAAAGGGCATGGAATTAAAACTTTGGACCGGTCCGTAATTTCTTTTTTTTGAATTAGGGCCTGACCCGTTTTAAATTTCGGCCCGGGCTAATTTGTTTTTCAGGAGGCCGGCCGTTGGTCGGGGGGGGGGGCGTGTTTGGGTTAGGGCATGTCAAAACTCCGGAATTCGGGAAGGACTTCGATTCACCGGGAGTTCCAGGGGAACTCCGTTTAAAAAACACTCCCAAAAACCGCCCGGAGTTTTCCGTTTTTAAACTCCGGGGTTTTTTCCCGGGAGTTAAAAAATTAACATTAGCCCATTGGAAATGTTGGAATTGTGTATTTTTTTTGTCCAAACTCATTTTTTATAAAAATAAAGTTGTAAATAAATGCAAAAGCAGCTGATTATGCAAATATCTCACATTTATAATGTTATTAATTTTGTTTTTTTTACTTTTTTTTATGATACTTGATATAAACTAACTAAATAATTAACTTAATGTCTACATAGAATTTTAGTCAATAATTTGTGTATTTGGTGGTAATTTTTTTATTAGACGATTTGTACAACTTGTATTTATTAAATTATGGTAATTTTTATCATATTTGTGTCTGCTAACGGTGTCACTAAATTTGTCGCAAATGCATTTTATGCATTATAAAACTAATTTTTTTTTTCGATTTTTTCTTGCTGTAAAATATAAGTAGTTATTTGGTAAAATTAATCCATTTTGTCAACTTGTGATAATGTCACCAAATTGTCGCAAATGCGATTTATGCATTATAAAGTGTATTTTCGATTTTTTTTCGTGCGTTAAATATTGGTAGTTTTTTTAGTAAAAATATTCCATTTTTAATTCTTGTGATAATGTCACCAAATTGTCGCAGATGCATTTATGTATTATAAAACTAATTTTATATCGATTTTTTTTTCTTGTGGTAAAATATAATTAGTTTTTTTGGTAAAATTATTAATTTTTAATCTTGTGATAATGTCGCAAAATTGTCGCAAATGCGAATGATTCAATATTAAAGGTATTTTTTCGATTTTCTAGCTCGATTGATTACTTATGCCAAAATTTATTAATAAATAAGGTTAAAAACAAAAAAAACCCGAAAAAGTTTTTTAAAATTTAAATAATGGCATTTGCGACAATTCGGAAATGTCACTAGTTGCCTAAAACTAAAAAATTTTCACAAAAATTACTCATATATGGCAGCCCGAACAAAAAAAATTGAAAATATTTATTCAATGTTAAATTATAAAAATATACGACATTTAGATGACATTGACTCAGCAGGCTTCATATTAACAAAATTTGCCAAAATTTATTAATAAATAAGGTTAAAAACAAAAAAAACCCGAAAAAGTTTTTTCAAAATTTAAATAATGGCATTTGCGACGGAAATGTCACTAGTTGCCTAAAACTAAAAAATTTTCACAAAAATTACTCATATATGGCAGCCCGAACAAAAAAAATCGAAAATATTTATTCAATGTTAAATTATAAAAATTTGCGACATTCAGGTGACATTGACTCAGCAGGCTTCATATTAACAAAATTTGCCAAAATTTATTAATAAATAAGGTTAAAAACAAAAACCCGAAAAAGTTTTTTCAAAATTTAAATAATGGCATTTGCGACGGAAATGTCACTAGTTGCCTCAAACTAAAAAATTTTCACAAAAATTACTCATATATGGCAGCCCGAACAAAAAAAATCGAAAATATTTATTCAATGTTAAATTATAAAAATTTTCGACATTCAGGTGACATTGACTCAGCAGGCTTCATATTAACAAAATTTGCCAAAATTTATTAATAAATAAGGTTAAAAACAAAAACCCGAAAAAGTTTTTTCAAAATTTAAATAATGGCATTTGCGACGGAAATGTCACTAGTTGCCTAAAACTAAAATTTTTTTTACAAAAATTACTCACATATGGCAGCCCGAACAAAAAAACTCGAAAATATTTATTTAATGTTAAATTTTAAACATTTGCGACATTCAGGTGACATTGACTCAGCAGGCTTCATATTAACAAAATTTGCCAAAATTTATTAATAAATAAGGTTAAAAACAAAAAAAAATCGAAAAAGTTTATATAAGTCAAATTATAGACATTTGCGACAGATAGGTGACATCCAGCAGGCTTAATAATGACGAAATCATTTATTAATAAAGCCTAATTAAGAAACTTTATATAAAGATTACTAACACACGACCGCCTTAACCAAAAAATAAAATAAAATTCAATATTAAAATATTTGCATTTAGGAGATTCAGCAGACTTGACATTGAAAAATTTATTTATAAATAGTGCAAACAAAAATTTTCCAGGGCTTAATATTGACAAAGTTATATTTGATATTTAACAAAATACAAAATACTAATTTTCTCCCACAATTATTTTCTTTAAAATCCCCCAATTTAAATAAAAAACTCACTTTTGAAAAAAACTCCAAAAAACCCGCCCGGGCCTAGCTTCAGGAATTCAAAACGGGAAAACTCCGGTGCATAGGGGTTCCCGCCCCACTCCTTCCATAAACTCCAACTGGAGTTTTAGCAAGCCCTAGTTTAGGTCATGTGTCTATCACAGCCTATAAAAAGTTACATACGGCAAAATTTCACCTCATTATTTTTTTTATGCATATACACATTATTCTTTTAACTAATTACATTAAGAA
The DNA here is from genome assembly GCA_030555515.1 of Acutogordius australiensis. Classification (NCBI taxonomy): domain Eukaryota; kingdom Metazoa; phylum Nematomorpha; class Gordioida; order Gordea; family Gordiidae; genus Acutogordius; species Acutogordius australiensis. The sequence goes on along the minus strand of CM060245.1, from coordinate 18,215,867 downwards.
TAAAATTATTTAAGTATTAATAGATATCTTACGCTGTACCTTTTTTAATAGGGTAAAGTGTCTTAGTGTAGAACAATTAAATTGGTTAATCTCCCTTCTGAAAACATCCCAATCTGTTTCTATTATTAATGACAATAAAGTTTTAATTCTCTTCATCACATTCACAACATATCATTAGTAATTTTACCCTTAATAATGTGTCTTATCAAATTAAAATTTATTTTCTTTACATATTATGATTTACAATTATCATCGTTACTCAACTTGACAAAAAGTTAAACACTACCTTTCTTAATCAGTTTTCTTAGAATTATATTTTCTCTTACTAACGAATAGTAATAAAGTATATAGTTTCTAATTTTCCTCTAGATATAAATTTTGATATAGGACTCTTATATCCTTATTTTCAGTTGTACATTACCTTATTTTTTTAATTTAAGCAAATATTAGAGCTTTATTCATTTAAATTTAATGATATATTATTAGTTTATAATTTTATTTATTCATTTTAATAAAATTCTTTTAATTTAGTATTTTTGTTAAAATTTTAATAAAATGTCTAATATGTTATTATGCAATATTTAATCTATAAAATATTTTTAAATATAGAAAGGTTTGCTGTTTCATCGGTTTAGAAGTCAATTTTTGTATGTGATTTAAATTTATCAAACTGCCATAATCTAACATTCCCCCTTACTTCTTAAATACAATTAAATATACATTGGCAAATTTAAAACAATAAACGAGTCATATTGTAGCAAAAAAATTTATTTTTTGAGTTAAAAATTATGCAGGCCCCTATGACATACATATATTAAATAAAAGCATTGAGGCTTAGCTTAGAGAATAAATATTAAAGAAGGTCAATATGGTTTCAGATCAAGTAAATAAACAATCAATGCCATCCATGCGACTAAACTGATGACTGAGATAAACACAATTTAAAATAAGCCTACACGCAATATTCATCGATATTGAAAAGGAATTTGACAAAAACCCAATAAAGGTCGTTAGGTAGAGAAGGGAAGGTAGGGGAGAGCTGGGCGAGATGGTTGTTTTTTCAAAATTTAATCATAATTTTTTTAAATGAGATTTTAACATTGTATATCTCAAAAGATAGGTATTTTAATACTGTTTTTAAATCACATACAACTTTATTTTTTAACAGATAATTCAAGTCAAAAATATCATTTTTTTCCTTAAGGCGAAGTGATGAATAGGGCGAGATGGTTAACAAATGAGTTTATAACATAGGTCAACAATTTTTTGAGAGTTATGAGTTAACTACAGAGATCAAATTTGCCATTTTAGGGAATATCAAATCCGTTTACCATTTTTACTAATCAAAGTTAGTTATTCAATAAACATTGACAATTTTAGAAAAAAAGGTTAAAAAACCAAAAAAGATTCAAAAACAAAAATAAATTGAAATTTTATTTTTGCATATTCACAATAGTTAAACAGTTAAAATAAAACTTCAAATAATATTTTCATTAAAAACCGATAATATAACGTGTCGTATTTAAGTTTGGACGCGAGATGTCTTGTATTACACAGATCAACAATTTTTTGAGAGTTATAAGTTAACTACAGAGATCAAACCTGTCATCTTAGGAAAAATCAAATCCGTTTACCGTTTTTCCTAATCAAACTTAGTTGGTCAGTTATAAACATTGAAAATTTTAGAAAAAAAAGTCAAAAAACCAAAAAAGATTCAAAAACAAAAATAAATTGAAATTTTATTTTTGCATATTCACAATAATTAAACTGTTAAATTCAAACCACAAATAATATTTTCATTAAAAACCGATAATATATCGTGTCGTATTTAAGTTTGGACGCGAAATATTTTGTATTACACAGATCAACAATTTTTTGAGAGTTATGAGTTTACAGAGATCAAACCTGCCATCTTAGGGAATATCAAATCCGTTTACCGTTTTTCCTAATCAAACTTAGTTAGTCAGGTTTCAGGTATACATTGAAAATTTTAGAAAAAAAGGTTAAAAAAACAAAAAAGATTCAAAAACAAAAATAAATTGAAATTTTATTTTTGCATATTAACAATAGTTAAACTGTTAAATTCAAACTTCAAATAATATTTTCATTAAAAACCGATAATTTATCGTGTCGTATTTAAGTTTGGACGCGAAAAATTTTGTATTATCTAAATGCCGATGTAAGAGCTTGATATATTATTAATATTTATTTCTCTCTATCTGTGAATATAAATATAAGTTACAAGGAACAAAATCAATTTGGTCAAAAAAAGGCCATTTTTCGTTATAGACGGATCTAAGGAGCCAAAGGAAGAAACTAAGAAAAACAAAAAATATATATGAGATTAGGCCCTCATGGGGATGCATTCTTTTATGTTTTCATAAAATTCACGTTTCTGACATTAATATTTGTTGACCTGTGTTATCTAAATGCCGATGTAAGAGCTTGATATATTGATAAAATTTTTTTTCCATTATTTGTGATTAGAGTTACAAGGAATTTTTTGCAAAAAAGATTTTTAAATTTTTTCTTTCTAGGGTATATTTAGATTTGTCAATTTGGTCAAATAAGGCCATTTTTCGTTATAGACGGATTTAAGGAGCCAAAGACGGAAGAAACTAAGAAAAACGAAAAACTTATATGAGATTAGGCCATCATGGGGATGCATTCTTTTATGTTTTCATAATAATCACGTTTAGACATAAATATTTGTTGACCTGTGTAATAAACAAGAAATAATTTGTTTCTTTGAGAACAGGCTAAACCATTTTTACTAGTTCTTTCATTCCTTATCCAATTATTAGGGATTTTTTTATTTTAAATAACAACATGTAAGCAAGCTTAGTTTTCTAATTTATAATATTATAAAATAAACATAAAACATCTCTTGAGCTTAATCCATGGTATATTCTTGCAGCTTCTAGTATATTTTCAAATCCTTCTTTTCTTTAGGAAAAAAAATTATATTTATCGTTCTTATTAGGAGCAGACTTTAATCTTCCCTTTAATGTTGTTTCGCTAATGTTATTTCCAAATATAAAAATTAGATTACTTTTTAGATATTTGGGCAATATTTATACTACTGCCGGTATTTAAATCCTTTAAAGCTTTATATAGCATTTTCGTTTGGTAAACACGTTTTTCGCTTGTAACTTTCTCATAATAATAAACAGCTGATAAAAATAAAAAACAACCTAACCCCCAACCACATCGACCAACACCCTCTTAAATATGTGAAATCAATATATTTCTAATAATTTGGCATTTCTAGGAGGCTTAAACATAGAATAGTTGAATAACACTTTATTTTAATAGAAAAAAACTATTTTAGTTATTTATATCATTGATATTTTGACTAGGCGTAAAAACAATAATGTTTTTTCGATGAAATGTGCCCAAAAAACAGTTTATTTACCCTATTTTTTTAATAAGAGGTCTTTTAGATTTTTTTCTCTCAATTTCAGGTTATATTTATCAGAATATATTTTAGTACCCATTTCAAGCAATTAAATTTAACAATGCCCAAAATATTTGAAAAAATTACTTCGCCACCTCGCCCCGCTCTCCCCTAGCTGATATATACATCAAACTCATCCAAGTATTATAGCAACGTTACACACATCAGAACCAGCCTCGGAGCCTTTGATGGCTCTAACGAAGGATTGCACCAGGGATCTGCCATTCTCTTTATTTATCACAGTACTAGAAGTCTTTTTATCACTACAGAGATCAAACCTACCATCTTAGGGATCTTAAAATCCGTTTACCATTTTTTTTAATTAAACTTAGTTAGTCAGCTATAAAAATTGAAAAATTTAGAAAAATGATCAAAAAAATTCAAAAATAAAAATAAATTGAATTGCGTAAAAACAGTTAAATTCAAACTTCAAATAATATTTTTATTAAAAACCTATATATAGTGTCGTATTTAAGTTTGGACGCAAAATATTTTGTGTTATCTAAATGATGCTGTAAGAGCTTGATATATTAATAAAATTTATTTCTCATTATTTGTGATGCAAATACAAGTTACATGGGATTTTTATATGAAACATAAATCTTAAATTTTTTCTTCTTAGGGTAGATAAAGAGATCTGTCAATTTGATTAAAAAAGACCATTTTTTGTTATGTACGGAAGGAGCCGAAGGCGAAAGAAACTAAGAAAAACGGAAAGTTTATAAGATAAGGCCACTGGAACTGCATTTTTTTTTATGTTTTTTTAAACTTATTTTTTGTGACATTGATATTTGACCTATGTAGATTAAATAGTTCCTTACCAGAGCATGTGCACTATGAAGATGACATTCTCCTCATAGCTGACTGTGATATTGAAAGTGAAAATATGGAGGACGTTTTAAAAGAAAGCAGGCTTAATATTGATCGTTTAATTAAAACCATTAATTAACCATATATATAACACATGAATTTAGTATATGTTTTTAAATAATAAATTTGCTACCTTTATGAACTTGATAATAGCGCAGTCGTACGCGGATCAAGTTGGGAGATGCCAACTATTTTGGTGTGCCAAGGTATAATATTTGTTATGAGGAAATTTTAGTCAGATTATAAGAAAAATAAGGTCTATTTAATAAAATGTGTGGTCGTTAGGCTAAAGCCACTATGGGCAAAATTAGTTTGTTTATAAACAATCTTCTATTAAGATCGTCGATATAATTCTGGCCGTGCGAAAAAAGGGGGGAAGATAGACCCTTAATATATTTTAAGGCCTTGATCAAGCCATTATGGAAACCTGTTGATTGTAGTCCAGCCCTAAACTTGTAGAGGGAGAGTAAACCCTTAAAGCCCTGAACAAAACAAACTTTTTTTAAAGATTTATCTCATTGTTTAATAAGGGAAAAAACAAAACTTGTAAAAAAGGGGAGAAAATATACCCTTAAAAGAGCCCTGAATAAAACGAAATTTTCTTTTATGGATTTTTTTTTGAAAAAGGAACAAACCAAACTTGTAAAAAAGGGTTTAATATAAACCCTTAAATAAGACTACGCAAAAAATGTTCCTTTTTTAAGGAGAAAACCAAACTCGTAAAAAAAGGGGGGAAAATAGACCCTTATTTTAAATAGTTCCTATTTAGGTGGAGCGGTTACTACCAATCGATTTGAGAGAGGCTGATTAAGCCTACAAAAAAACTTATGAGAAAAAAATTGCGTTATTATTAATGCGAAAATTGTAAACCTATGATATTTAAAAAAAAAAGTAGAATAGAGTTAAGCCAAGCTTTAGGATGAGGAAAGGCCCTTTTTTACCTTTACTTAAAAAAGATGAAGTATTGGCATGTTTTTTATAAAAAAAACCGGCACTACCTTAGCTAATATGACTTTGTGCTAAAACCAATGTTGATGACAAGAAAATCTTATGGTGTTCTATACGAGATAAAAGGAAATTATGAATTTGTGGTATGGCTACGACTGGTTGTTTCGAACATGAAGGATATTTTAACTACACTAATCAAGAAGCCAGAACAATAAAGGCCTGCTTTAAAAGCCAGCAGGCTTTAATTTTGTTAAATTAAAACGATTAACTATTCATAAAAACGCATGTATTTAATAAATTTTTAGTTACAATAAATTTGCTCTCTTTACGAACTTGTTACAGCCCATCCCGTAATCATTTTTTTGATTCAGGACGGGCCCGTTGCGGGCTTTAGGGTCCCGAGTTAGATCTCAAGTATAAATTTAGCCGGGCACGATGATTTAAAAAACTATTTAAAATAAGGCCATGATGTCGATTATTTCTCTGCAGTTTTATACCAAACATACATTAATTTTTGTAGACCGGGGTAATTTTTTTAAGATATAATACTTAAGCAATAAATGTTTGAGCAAAAAACCTATATTGGAAACTAAATTATCTCTAAATAAGCGTTCTTTAATTATCTTTCTTAGACCTACAAAGCACTTACTTGTTTCCGTTTAAAAAGGAAGAAAATTTTTCTTCTCACTTTTCACAAATTGGCTCGAAATTAGTGGGCATCAGAGCACTTGCTAATATTTGTTACCTAAAAATGAATAATTAAGATAATGGCCGATGGTTAAGTTCGATTTGAAATAACCAAATAAAAAAATATTATTTAGCCCAAAATAGTTTTGATAAATAAATTAAAATAAATTTTTGATATAAGTAGAAATAAACCTTTACATTTATTGGTGTAAAAAATATTAAACATTTTATAAAATATTATTAAAACATGTAATATAAATTATTTATTCTTCAAAGGCGAATTTCATGTGGTGTCGTCCGAAGAATATATATGAAGTAAATTCTAAATAAATAAACAAATTTAATCAGGCTACAACATTAATTGATTCAATTTATATTTATGGATATAGGAAAATGTATTATTAAAACGTCAAAAATTAAAATTTTTTCCATAATTTGATATTATTTTAACAAATATAGAAATTAGCCTTTCGAAAATCTAATCCGATGCATGAATTGATTGTTTAAAAGAGAATTAAAGATTTTATAAAACCTACCATCAGCAATATTAAATAGTATAGTGTTTTATTAGTGGACCAGAATTCTAACGAATAACAAATTTATATAACACAGGTCGTCAAATACACTGGACAACAAAATTTGGACTTCATTTATGGCAACTATCGATTTTAGTCAATTTTTTGGTGCTAATTACGAATATGAAATCAGAATTTTAGCCAATGCCAGATTTTTAATTTGTTCGGTGTCAAAGTTGAGATTTTTCTATTTTTGGGGTATTTTGGGCCTCTATATCATAAAACCCATGGGTAATAACAAAAATATAAAAAAATATTTAGATTACGGAGATATTCATTACACTGGACAACAAAAAAAACAACATGAATGATTTTAAGAGCGTTTTATAGAGAATTTTCTTGCGATAACGATATTGGGTTTTGTTATTTTCCCAATGCCTCCAATTTTTTTAAACTGCGTTCAAAGTTCAGAAAAAAAAATTAAAAAATTTTCTTGAATATTAATTTTTCAATCTATAGACATATTCAGATTCCTCATAAAAAACCTATCTAAAAAAGGTTATAGCTTTAAAGTATTAGCAATTTACTTTCAAGTTAATTAAGATCAAAAAACGGGACAAAAACCACTAATGTTATAAAAATAAAAATAAAAAAAATTAAGTATTAAAAAAAATTTAAACACCTTACGTTAATAATGAATGTTTTGGTAATCTAAATGTATTTTTAAACTCTTGTTACTACCCATACGCTTTATGATATAGAAGCCCAAAATACCCCCAAAATAGAAAAATCTCAACTTTGACACTGAATAACTAAAAATCTGAAGCATTGGCTCAAATTCTAATTTCATATTGGTAATTAGCACCAAAAACTTGACCAAAAACGAGAGTTGCCATAAATGTTGCTTAAGGTCGTCCAAATTATGTTGTCCAGTGTTATTAACGAAAGGCACTCAAATTTTTTTTATTTTTTCATTTTCATAAAATTAGTGGTGTCATAATATCCGTTTTTTGATCCTAAATAATTTGAAAATAAATTTCTAATAATTTTAAGCTATAACTTTTTTTAGATATGTTTTTTTAATAAGGAATCTGAATATGTCAATAGATTTTTTGAAAAATTCGTAGTAAAAGAAATTGTGTGAATTTTTTTTCTGAATTTTGAACGATGTTAAAAAACAATTGGATGCATTGGGAAGCTAAACCCGCGATCGTTTTAGCAAGAAAATTCTCTACAAACCCTCAAAAAATTGTTTATGTTGTTTTTTTGTTGTCCAGTAATATCAATAAACCCCCATGATGGCCTTATCTTTATTTTCCGTATCTCGTACTTCCGCCTTCGGCTATTTAGATCTGTCCATATTTAAAAAATGTTTTTTTGACCAAATTGACAGATTTTGCGACCTCGAGAATATCCTAAAAAGAATTCAGATTTTTTTTATAAAAACCCCTTATAATTATATTATTTATCTCAAATGATGAGAATAAAAATTTCAATAACAAGCTATTACATCAACATTTAGATTATACAATATATTTAGCACCTCAATATGACCCAATTTATTACCGATTTTGATATTATTTGAAGTTTATATCCAACAATTTAACTGTTTTAAATACAAAAATAATTTATTTAAGGAATTTGTTTTTGTTACTTTTTCGTTTTTTTAACATTTTTTCTAAAATTTTCAATGTTTATAACTGACATAACTTGATTAAAAAAAACAGTAAAAGTATTTGAAAATCCATAAGATGGCAGGTTTGATTTCTATAGTAGCTCATAACCAAAAACTTGTTGACCTGTGTAATAACATAAATCCTTAAAACGTCTTTCTTTCACTGTAAGATCGATTGGGGCGAGGTCAAGGTTTGGGGTTAGCTTTTTTAATAAGTTAGGTTAATTTAGGATGATAAGGTTGGCAGGATAAAGTAAGGTAAGCTTAGAATTCAGGTATAATTAGCTATAAATTGGAGTGAGATTAGCTAGGTTAAGGTAAAGTAAAAAGCTGTGTTGAAAGCTCCGATTTTGTCCTTATTTCCACTTAACTTTCTCTTCAATGTTATATAAATTTATGTTTTAAAGGAAAAAAATGTAAATTAAAGATCAAATTCGGGACCCGAAAGCCCGGTGCCGGCATATCCGAAAAAGGGGGAAGAAATTGCATGCCATATTATTTTACGATTATTAACAAACAAAAATGTTAAAATTATTATCACACGATAAAGGGTATTACTTCTAGATTCCCTATTCTGATAATTTTAAAACAAAAAAATTTTAGCTTAAAAAATTGTGTCGTATTTTTAGTATAATGCTTAGATTTGGCTTACAAAATTTGACCAGAAAAACGACACCCGGTAATATAAATTCAAATCATAGTAACTTTGATCTGATTAATTAGTTTTTATAAAAAATTTTGCCGAGCTGTGTTTTTATAAAAGTGTCGTCGTCCTTTATTCAGCCCCAATGATTATGTTAAATTTCTTTTCCTTACAAATAATCGCGAAATTTATTGTATTTAATAAAAATGTGTCATCTCTTTATAGTCTTTTAAATTAAATTAATAATAATTTAAAAAATTACGTTGTAATAAAATTTTAGAATGGCATGATAATTCCAATGTTTAACACTCAAAATATTATTTAGAACGTACAAAAAACCATCTCTATTAATAGACCCTTTATAAAGGAGCATTGAAAAATGGAGCGAAAATATTTACTTAGAAAAAGAAATTTTTATTCAGTCCAAGTATATTTTTTCCAATCAAAATTATTCTTTTATTAGGCATCCAAGGTTGAGTTTTAACAGGGTCGTGATATTTCGGCTCAACCCGGATATTGGTTTATGACTGTATTGCCCGGGCCCGAATTTACAAATACGACCCGGAAAATTTATAATGCAATCTATAAATTTTTTCTTTATAATCAGCAATAAAATACGGAGTAAGAGTAAGCGATCCCTTTATCGTGTAATAAAATATTTATCATTTTTAATTGCTTTGTTAACAATAATTTAAATAATAAGGCAAAAATGATATATAAAAAATTAGCCGGGCTTATTTTGAATTTTCGTCAGACCCAAAAGGTCTTTTGGGTCCCAACTTTGCTGATCTAAAGTAAGGACTCGAAAGCCCACCCGGTCCTGTGCCGGTTCGCCCATAAAACGAACCGGACCAGGAAATTGAGAACGGGCCTGGGGCTGGGAATGAATGTCACAATAAGAATTACGGGCCGGGCCGAAGATTAAAATCACATATTTCCCTAAACTATTATTGACAAAAATTAAAATGATAAATTTAATATCATAAATGGGTATTATTTCTACACTCTGTATTTTATTGACAATTTTATTAGCATGTAATATAATTTCCAGGTCATATTGTTTAATTCGGGGCGGGCCGGGCCTACAATTTAAAAACTAAATTCCTGGCCGGCCGAAGCTTAAATTGAAAATATGTCGGGCCGGCCCGGAATATCACGGCCTAAACTCTAATATAAAGTAGAATTTAATACGCGGAATTTTTAAAACAATGAATACAAATAATTTATTGTCATAAAATTCCGTGTAAAAACTAGTTTGAAAAAACTAATTAGCAAGTATTGATTTACATAAGGCAAAAAAAAAGCGGAAATCACAGATATTACAAAAATAAAAAAATTAAATTTATAATAAAATTAAATTATTAATGATGATTTTGTTAATCCAAATAAGTTTTTAAACTCTTGCTTCCACCCTTGGAATTTATATGATAACAGCTACCAAAAAAGGAAAAATCGTACCGAATAAAAAATCTGCGGCCTTAGGAAAATTTTGATTTTATATTCGTAATCAGCATAAAAATCTTAAGAATTTCGGTTTCCATTAATGCTCAAGAAATAATACAAATTTTGCAGTATTACTGAATCAAGGTAGCGTAGAGGAAAAGTACTAATCGCAGTTTAAAAAAAAAGAGTACTCAGTCTGGACTTATAAAAAGTTTAGGTAAATTTTCGCAGAAACAAACACGTATGAAAATAAAACTATTTAAATATATACGATTAAAATTGCCTTAACTATTAAAAAAAACTTGCATAATAAATCCTGGTTTTGACAAAAAACATCATGCAAACCCTAACTTTTGATTCAAATGTTACCACAACACCGTGGTTAAATAACACTGGACATTAAAAAGAACAACATAAACGATTTTTACAGTGTAGAGGATTTTCTTGTGATAAAAATCAGGGTTTAGTTTATCTCCCAATGCCTCCAAGTTTTTTTATACTGAGTCCAAAGTTCAGAAAAAAATCTATAAAATTTCTTAAACTATTAATTTTTCAAAAAATCTAGTATACTATGATTCCTTATAAAAAACTTATCTAAAAAGGTTGTTACTTAAAACTATTGGCAATTTACTATCAAGTTGATCAAAAAACGGATTTTAGGACGAAAACCACTAATTTTGTAAAAATATACAAATAATTAAATATTATAAAAATATATTAGTGCTATGCTATAATAACACTGGCAAAATTTGGACGCCCTAAGCAACTATCAATTTTTGGTCAAGTTTTTGGTGCTGATTACGAATAAATCAGAATTTTAGCCAATGCCTCAAATTTTTAGTTATTCGTCAAAAAATATTTTCGAGGTATTTTGCGCTTTTACATTACACACGTTAACAAATACCAATGCCAGAAAAAATAAGTTTATCAATATAAAAGCATACATACCCATAATTTATCTCATATATATTTTCCTTTTATCGTAGTTTCTTCCGCCTTTAGCTCCTTAGATCCATTCATATCGAAAATTGCCTTTTTTGACCAAATTGATAGATTTTGCGACCTCGAGAATACCCTAAAAAGAAAAAATTCAAGAATTTTTCATGTAAACATTTCTTGTAATTTATATTTATCATATTAAATAATAAGTAATAAAATTGTTTTCGATATTAAACCGTTTACATCAGCATTTAGAAAATACAGAATTTTTCACGTCCAAACTTAAATACGACACGATATACTATCGGTTTAATAAAAATATTATTTGAAGTTTAAATTTAACCGTTTTGTTGTTGTATATGCAAAAAAAAATTAAATTTATTTTTGTTTTAGAATCTTTTTTATTTTTTCACATTTTATCTAAAATTTTCAATGTTAGCTGACTAAGTTTGATTTAGAAAAAACGGTAAACGGATTTGAACACCTCTAAGATGGCAGGTTTGATCTGTAATTCGCTCAAAACTCTCAAAAATTTGTTATGTTATAAAACCTATGGGTAGAAGCAAAAGTTTAAAAATATATTTAGATTAAGAAAACATTCATTATAAGGTTGAATATTTTTATAATATTTAATTTGTGATTTCGTCATAAAATCCGTTTTTTGTAATAACTTGAAAGTAAATTCCTAATAATTTTCAGTAATAACCTTTCTTAGATAAGATATTTGTAAGAAATCTAAATATGCCAATCAATCTTTTAGAAAATTTAAAGAAAGTAATTTTGTAAATTTATTTCTGAAATTTGGACGCAGTATAAAAAAAGTTGGAGGCATTGGGAGAAAAATTAAACCCGGGATCGTTACCGCAAGAAAATTCTTTACAAAACGCTGTAAAAATCGTTCATGTTGTTTTTGTTGTTGTCCCATGTACTAAATGTTTCCTTAATCCAAATATATTTTTCCTCTTGTTTCTGCCCATACGTTTTATAATATAGAAGCCCAAAATACATAGGATTACTTTATATGACATCGAATAAATAAAAATCTGAGGCATTAAATTGTGATTTCATATTTTTAATCAGCACCGAAGTTAATCAAAAACGATAGTTGCCATTGTCAGCGCCCAAACGCAATATTCCGCCGGCGGAATATTGTCTGGACTTGACCTCAGCGTCCAAAGCTTATATTCCGCCGGCGGAATCTAAATTGGCGTATAGTCAACGACCAAAACGCACTTTCGCCGGCGGAATATTGTCTGGACTTGAGCTCAACGTCCAAAGCTTATATTCCGCCAGAAATTTGTTGCAAAATTTAAAGGACAAACAGTGAACTTTATGTGATTAATTTTGAAATATTGATTATTAGACGTTTTTGATTTTTATGCTTAGAATATGAAATGTTTAATGAATAGAGGTCATGTTGAATTTAAAAAGGGTTAAGGGCTAGAATAGTGCTAAAAACTTAAAGATTTAATGATTCATATTTGAACCGGTGTATTTAGAAGCGCTTTAACTTCACATTTGAAAGCGCTTAGATTTTTTAGATACCCTCAGAAGTGCGCTAATGTTATAAAAACCGCGCAATTTTTTTGTTTTTAAAATTAAGCGAAAGACTCTAAAAAACGCCGAGGTATTTCTGTAATGTACCTGTGACTTCAAATGCACCAAGAATCCTAACTCGCTATAAAAATTCAAATGTAAGCAGGAAAAAACATACTAAGGTGCCTTAAAACGCGTAGGTGATATTGAGAGTATAAAAATTCAAATGTAAGCAGGAAAAAACATACTAAGGTGCCTTAAAACGCGTAGGTGATATTGAGAGCACGCAAAAGACTCCTAAAATAGTGCAAAAAATGAATTAGGACTGCGCACAGGTGTCGAACTTTTAGAAGCACCAAAATAATAAAAAATTTACAACTTTCAAGATTTATATAAACCTTATTTAACCCTGTGTTAATATTAGGGCATTCCCTGCCTAGCTGGCCCTTTAAGCGATATTGGAATTAATGGAAGGTTTATAAGTTAAATACCTCCGATTTTAGTCCAGTTAGCAAACCGGCTTTAGACCTTCCTTAAAATTTTTTAATTTCAATATTCCTATTTTGTACCAATTAAGAATTAAACATTTTAAAAGAATAAAGAAATACGGTTACATTTTATAGGCTCAATATAATTTTAAGTTTAAAGTTTATCTAATATGTATATTTTGACAATCTTTTTAATTTCCCAGCCAATATTTGAAAAGACGCGTACTCACATAACTAAAAACTGGTTATTAAAAGGGAACCAATGAAGGCTCAAAAGCACGAATCCTGAATTTAAGATCGGCCCGCTGAGTATTTATAAAGGCGCGCATTTAGAACGAAAATTTGTTTTTTCAAATTTAAGGCCTGCTATAATCCAAAAATAAGGCCCGAAAATTTTTAATTAAGCTACTAAAAAAGTTGTTTTAAAAATTCAGTAAAAATAGAGAGTAAAAGTTATACCCTTTATCGCGTGAAAATAAATTTATCGTTTTTAGTTCTTGTTACAAATAGAGCATATAATTCAAAACTTTAGCCCATCTCGGCCCGTAATTTCTATTTTTAAATTAAAGCCGAGTGCGTTTGGCCCGTTATAAATTTTGAACCGTCCTAGCCCTTGTTTCCTGGCGGGCCGGGGGCAGGACTCGGTTCTCGACTTTAATCTCTAATGTGATTGTAGGCAAATCTATTAAGAAAAAAATAAATCGCGAAGTGAAGAGGGCTTTTAAGCGGAGCAGGGTGCTATAATTATTATTGAATTTCTCTATTTAAAATTATACATTTGTGTGGAAAATTGATCCTATGGGGTGAATAAAATTTTATAAAATGATAAGAGCTCATTTTTTTGATTCTAGTAAATTAACTTAGTATCCACATAAAAACTTTTTTTTTATTAGTTAAGGCTACCAACTCGGTAAAAGCACATCATCACAATATAAACAGATGTTGCCGCCTAAAAATATAAACCTTCCATTAATTCCTATATCGCATTTTTAAGGGCCAGCTAGGCAGGGAATGCCCTAATATTTACAAAGGGTTAAATAAGGCTTATATATATCAAGTTGTAAATTTTTTATTATTTTGGTGCTCCTAAAAGTTCGACACCTGTGCGCAGTCCTAATTCATTTTTTTTGCACTATTTTAAGAGTCTTTTGCGTGCTCTCAATATCACCTACGCGTTTTAAGGCACCTTAGTATGTTTTTTCCTGCTTACATTTGAATCTTTATTGCAAGTTAGGATTCCTGGTGCATTTAAAGTCATAGGTACATTACAGAAATACCTCGGCGTTTTTTAGAGTCTTTCGCTTAATTATTGCGCGGTTTTTATAACATTAGCGCACTTCTGAGGGTATCTAAAAAATCTAAGCGCTTTCAAATGTGCAGTTAAAGCGCTTCTAAATACACCGGTCCAAATATGAATCTTTACATCTTTAAGTTTTTAGCACTATTCTAGCCCTTAACCCTAATTTTAAATTCAACATGACCTCTATACATTAAACATTTCATATTATAAGCATACAAAATCAAAAACGTCTAATAATCAATATTTCAAAATTAATCACATAAAGTTCACTGTTTGTCCCTTAAATTTTGCAAAAAATTTCCGGCGGAATATAAGCTTTGGACGTTGAGCTCAAGTCCAGACAATATTCCGCCGGCGAAAATGCGTTTTGGTCGTTGACTATACGCCAATTTATATTTCGCCGGCGGAATATAAGCTTTGGACGCTGAGGTCAAGTCCAGACAATATTCCGCCGGCGGAATATTGGGTTTGGGCGCTGACACCATTAATTATGCTTAAGATCGTCCAAATATTGTTGTCCAGTGTAATCAATGCTTTGAAGAATTAATCGTGGAGTTTTAGATATATATTGAAATATCAAAAACTAAACGAAAAACTAAAAAAAAATACATGTAAGGTATGCCGTGCAAGATTTTGGTTGATTTGTGGTTCAAGTATACGATGATCAAAGGGATCAATTAATGCTACCAATTGATCAACGATATGTTTCGCGTGCTATCATAATGTTTAAAATCAGTGATATAGGATTTTAAAAACCTTTATTAATGACTATGATAATTCATTATTAAGAAAGGAAGAGTAAGAAATTTTTAACGCAAGTGAGTTTAAATTCATTTTTTATGTCGTTCTATAAGAATAGGTCGTTTTACATTGTAACCAAAATTATCTATTTTAATCACAAGGAAATAAAATCAATTCTTCATTTCAAATTTTTTTTAATAAACTAAAATAGCATTTTTATCAAATAAATTGTGTTTTAGATAGATTAAAGCTTTCTAAACAATATTATTGAAAAAAGTTTTAAATTGAAAAAATCTTAGGCAATTTTTACCCTGCAAATTTATGTAATAATATGGCCACGATGGGTTATTTTTTTCCGTAAAATTGTAAAAATTCTGCAAATTTCTATAGTGTTTTGTGATTACTATTGGCAACATTTTGATAAATGCATTTTTTTACAAAATAAAATAAATTAAAAAATTTAGAGATGTTTAAAGTTTATATTGGACGGCCTAAAGGAATTATCTACGCTTTGATATAGAATGCATACATTTTTATACATTAATAAGAATATTGAAAAAATAGTGTTGTGATTTCTCCTATTTAATTTTATATTAAGGCTGATTATTTTAATATTGACCATGTGGGATCCCTATGGAACCCAATACTTCTAGCAATGAAGTTAATCAAACTTGAAAATTTATTAATTAGTTTAACTTATTATTGTCAGGTTAAATACCTATACGTAGGGCTCGGCAAAAACAAATGTTTTTTATTAACTTTGTTTTAGTATTTGTTGGTTGCCAGCGTTTGGTTTGACAAGAGTGTTTTTGTTTTCGATCTTAATGCTTTTTTATAATTTTGATTTAATGTTTTTTTTCTTTGACAACTACTTTTATTTTTGTATTTGACCTCAAATTATGTTTTTACCATCGTAGGCTAATACCTTTTAAACAGATCTACATAAATCAAGAAGGTTCGGCAAAGTTTATAAAACTGCACTAAAATCTAAATGATATTCTTTATTAAAATATTGTTTTTGGAATTTTTTGATATGAATAGATAAATTGGCCAAATTAATTGATTTTGCGACCTCAAGAATACCTAAAACACTATTATGTAATCTTATATACTGCATGTGATCATCTGAAATAATGAGAAATAAAATTATTTGTATCAAGCTCTTACATCAAAATTTAGGTTAACAGAATATTGCACCCAACTTAAATAAGATGAAATTTTTGGGGGTAAAAATAATAACATTCTTTCAATTATGAATATGGTCTCCACCTCATCCAGCAGTCCGGGAGGTACCCTTTTGTTTGGCTGAATTTGCTGGAGGTGTTCTAGGTTCTCTATCTGGAAATTTTTTTGACCGGAAATGATTTTTGACGAAGATAGGGGCAAAAGAAATAAAAATTGCAAGGTGAATTTTCACATTTAATGCAACTTTGCGAGGTTATAAGTCAAAAAGTATTATAGCTAGAGACTTAATTTTTTTTTTATTTTGAAGAGGACAATAAGGGCTATCTTGCATGTGTTTATAATTTTAAAATTATTTTTTTGAAATTTTACAATTTTGTAAAGAACATTCAATTTGATATAACTAAAAAAACGTATTTTTGAATTTCTTAAAAAATTGCTGAAATACAGTCCTTAGTATTCATTATTAATATGTGAACTCAAAAGTATGGGACCGACTAGACTTTTTAAAAAATTCAAAAAAAAAAATTTTTTTTTTTTTTTTTTTTTAGACAAAAATTTGCTCCCTGTACTATATTAAAATATTTAAAAGTGCCAAATTTGTTTATATATAAGAAGTTAGACATAGGGGCAAATATGTTAGGCTATAACAGTTTTATTAATTTGATTCAAACTATTGTCAATTTTGGAAAGAAAAGGGGAACTTTAGAAAAAAAAATTGGTAATTTTCAGTATTTTACTCCTATCTTCTAAGATTTCTGGGTCCAAAAATTTGAAAATTTAAAATGATTTTATACTAAAATACTATATAATATATTTCCCCCACTTTTTTAGTAATAGTTTTTTGAAATAAAAATTTGAGGTTTTTTGAAATTTTAAGGTGTAAAAATAAAAATAAAATTTTTATGTTATATATGTTATTTTACAGTTTTTTAGTTTGTGAAAATATTAGAATATGTATAATTCTCAATATTTATCCTCGCAAAATTAAAAATTTGTTAAATTTATTGGAAAAAAATTTAAGAGGTTTTAGAAAAATATAAGGTTAAAAATTTGTAAAAATTAATTTTTTTCTATTATTATATTTTTAATAAAAATTTAAATGAAAATAATAAAATAGAAATATTTGGCTATTTAAATATTATGATTTAAGATTTTTTTTTTATGTTTCAAAAACTTAAAATAAAGTAAAATCAATTATTTTATGAAAATAGTTATATGGTTTTTTGTATTATATATAAGAATCAATTTTAGGGTTAAAACTTAAATATTATAGAATTAGTTAATTGAATTTTAAGATAAATATTGACAATTTATATAAAAAAATATATTATTTTTTATTAATTTTTAAATAAATAAGTTTTTGAAAGGTATTTAGGAGGATTATATATCTAACTGACCTTATAAAGTTTAAAAAAAATTTAAGTTCCAATTAATTTTAGTTTTATAATATAGAGACTAAACTATTAAAGAAAGAGGAATATTACTGTTATTGATTCTATGGGATATAGATTTGGGCATTGTAAAGTTTTTTATAGTAAATGGTTCCTTAGAGTTTTAAAAATGTGTTTTATAAATATTATTAAAATTTATAAAAATAATAAATATTTGATAATCTCATTTTTTTATAATTTACCTATCTAGTTCTTTTAAGATTTTCTATACTAATATATATTATTTTTTTAAATTTAAAAATATGAGATTTATAGTTTAGATATTTTAGATAATTTTGCAAAATATAAAAAATAAGCTTAGAAATACAATCTGTTAGTTTTTTGATAAAATTTGTTTTTTTTGGAAATTTAGGTATTTTTATTGTAGGGTAAATGAGTAAAAAGGTGGGGCTATTATATGTTATTAGAATATTTTATCTATAAAATAAATGTTAAATATTAAAAGATTGGTGGTTAGAAAGTGATTTTAAAAAAAAATTTTATTTTTTGGTTTTAAGGTTCCTTTTTATTTAAATTTAATAATAGTAGTATAATTAAAAAATATTATGTTAAATATTATATCCTGTTTTTGAATATTAAATTTGATTGGCTATTCTATATAGTGAAGGGATAAATTGTCAAAATTAGTGAAAAATTGATTTTTTTAAATTTTGTAAAAGTCATGGGTAAATTTTTAAATTATATTTATTAAATTGTTAAGGGATATTATATAAATTTTTGAAAATTCAAAGATAGTTTTTTGAGTATTTGTGTTAAATTGATTTAATTTTTTGTACTTAAAAAAATTTTTTTAAATATTTTTTGATCTAAGGTACCTTATTAGATTTCAAAATAAAAAAATTATGACTCTAGCTACAATACTTTTGATGATAATGTGGAAATTGTAAATTTTTTTTTGAAAAATGAAAATATTTTTGTATATCTGGTAAAATATTGGTAAAAAAATTTAGGTTTTTATTAGACCCAATTTAAAATTTAGAAAATGAGACTTAAGGGAAAGTTTGTCGATTTGAGGTGGAATTGACCATATATATTTTTAGCTGTTTATTTATATTATTATGTTTTTAATATATTTCTCAAAATCACAATTGTTTAATGGCTTACAAAGTTTAATTAAATTAAACGGATCTCAAAGAGGGGCGGAATTGTTTCTAAAGTTAGCCCTATCTCATAAATTATTAAGCTGTTATATTTTATTTTTGCACAAAAAAGATCACCTGAATTATGATTATTTTTAAAAAACAGCGTTTCAAATGTAAAACCCATTTTGGTTCATGTTGAATAAGATAAAAAAATAAAATAATAAAATATTACAGGTCGACAACTGTCAATGTCAGAAAAAAAAGTTTTTGATACTAATATGAAATAATCTTCATGATGACCATATCTCTCACATATATTGTTTTCCGAAGTTTCTTTTGCCTTCGGTTTTTTCTAAGTCCATATTGAAAAAAAGCCAAATTGACAGTTTGCGAGCTCGAAAATTCCCCAAAGAGAAAAAATTTAAAAGTTTTTTATATAAAAATCATTTGTAACTTATAATTTTTATCACAAATATGAGAAATAAATTTTTCAGTATACCAATTACACCAAAAATTTAGATTATTAAAAATATTAGCCAACCCAACCTAAATAGGACACGATATTTTATCGGTTTTTATTAAAAATATCATTTGAAGTTTGAATTTAGCTGTTTTAAAAAAAAATTTTTAACTCGGAGAAATTGGTAACGCGAATGCTAACTTTAAACCTTTATAACTTCAGTTTAATCGTTATGAACTTTATTTTTTTTATTATTTTGGAGAAAAATACGTGCTCTTTATTTACAAACTAATATAAGTTATTATTAATATAAATCGTATATTTTAATTAACACAGAGTAAAAAAAATCTGAAAAAGAATTTTTCATTTTTTTTATATTCCATCTAAATCGTTTTAATAAACCAAATGTATTATTGGTCAAATAGTGTTTTTAGGTCGAGGAAAACATTTTTAAAATAATTCATGACAAAAAAAATATTTTGAAATAAAAAATTATTTTTGACTATTATTCACTTTTAAAACTAGATTTATAAAAATAAAAAAAATAATTTTTTCATTTTTATACAATATAAAAATTTTATTTACTTAATATGTAAGTAAAACCATTAAAATAAAAACCTAAAAAATAAGGTTGCAATTTTTTTAGTTTAAATTTACATTGAGGCAATATCATGGTCAACAATCAAATTGAGAGTGTGGGGTCTATCCGAAATATTTCGAAACAAATTATCTTATTAGACCTAGACCAAATTTTAATTACTAATTTTTATTATATATTTAAGAGAAAAATCACAAAAATTTAACCTATAATATATAATATTTTTAAAGAGATTCAAATTTAAAGCGGGGTCCATATGAACCCCACAGTGCTAATCGCAGTTTAAACAATTTTTCTATGCGACTTACAAATTATGAATAGAAAAAACGGTAATTTGGAAATCCCTAAAATGGCAAGTTTAATCTCTGTTGTAGTTAGCTCATAACTCTCTAAAATTTGTTGACAGGTAAATAAGACGCCGCCGAAATGGTGAAAGAAATAGCTGAAAAAAGGTCTTTACTCTTATCGAGTCTATGACAGAGAAAAGACAAACATGCCGACCAGTTGTAATACACAGGACTTCCAAATACAACAACGCCCTCGGTTCTTAGTCCATTTAAAGTTAATAAAAATGAGCGACGCTATTAATCACGCATATGCCACCCCTGATTCTTTTGAAAGGAATGTTAGAAATGTATTATGCAAATCATCAATTTGGGCATGCGATTGAATACAATATATTTACGAAATATATAACCTGTCGTAATAATAAAAAAATGTAATTCCATTCCTTCATTAAAAAATTTTATTAAAAAGCAATTGGACATTTCCGATTAGTAACAAAAATTGTAGGTAAATATTTGGATAAACTTTAAAAACATGTATTGGATTGTAGACCATAGCAGACACGATAGACCCTTTTTGGGGCCCCCCTCCCCCCAAATACGTATAAATTTTATTTTTGCCTTTCCACCCCCATAAAATTTGATTTGCTCCCGCAAAAATATCTAAAAATTATGATTTTAAAAATGTTTACTTTTTAAAAGTGTTTTCATTCATATCAACACTTTACCGCTAAAGAGATCCAACTAACACAGAAATTATTTCTGTTGTTATTAGATATAATATAGAGAAATATGATGTTACAGAAAGCTGTATATTTGTGTAAGCAATTCATAAATCTGATGCCAAATAAATTTCCTCACTTGTCAACAATCTTTTGTTAGAATATAATCTAGAACCAAAGAACCTGATCGCACAATGCTACGATGGGGCGAACGTAATGTCCGGGGAAAAAGGTGGTGTTCAAGTATTTCTAAGCAAAATGGCTGGACACCATGTCCCGTATATTCACTGCTATAACCACCGATTGCATCTTGTTGTAAAAGATTGTCTTGAAATTTTAAGTGAAAGAAAAATTTTTTTTTATATTTTTCTTCCCTTCATAAATTTTTTCAACATGATGCAATCAAGGAAGTAAGTGAATGCGGGACCATACCCCGGCTGTTGTTCCATCGGTGGTGTGGTCACTACGACGCTATTGTTTTTTTTTTAAAATTACATAAATATTAAATACTCTTTTAAAAATTAAAAATAAAAAGGTTTTTATATCTTTAGGTCACAGGGCCGAAGGGTCGGGGTTTTTGGACCATATTTATAATCATCAATTTATTTTTTTGTATTTATCATTTGAAAAACTATTTTATTTATTAAAAATAATTAATGATCAATTTTAATGCAAAACGATATGTTTATATAACTTTTGATTTAATACACCATTTGTTAGAAATTAAACAATTAAAAAATACAATTTACAGATTTATTTAAAAACTGTTTTGAAATATATAATACTTTTTAAATGACAATAATTTATTTATAGATAAAAGAAAAATTAACCCTAAAGATTCTTCTAATTTTTGTTTATTTTCTACTCATAAGTTTGAGAATAATTTAAATATTAATGATAAATTATAAAGTATTTATTTTAACATTATTGATTTATTTATTGATTCTTTTAATAATAGATTTTTTACCGATTATTTATTAAGAATCTTTTTATAAGTTTGATTTCCCTTTTTTTAGATATAAATTAATTAGAGCCTTTTTTAAAAAGTAATATTGATAAAAATTCATAAACTAAAGAAATTGACGTAGCAAAAATTTTTTAATAAAAAAACTTAATAATTACACAGAATGTGTTACTAATGATTTTGTTAAATTTTTATATGATTACAAATATGCGTTTCCAAATTTATTTAACATTTTTTATATAAGTGTGTTATTTGGCTCATTAACGTCGAGTTGAGAGACCACATTTTTAATAAGGGCACATGGAAGGTGAGTTTTTATTTTCGTAAAATTTTGATTTCTGAAAATTTCCAAAATTTTTTTTTTCAAAATTTTGTTAAAAATTGTTTATTTTATAAAAAGCATTTTATGTGCATCAACTAAATTTGGCAACTTTTTAAAAATTTGCGTTTTATTACAAAATAAAATTTTTAAAATTTCACGAAAATCACTTTGCACGTGCCCTTATAAAAAGTTTAAACATGGATTCATTTGGTGTACATGTATACTTTTTGCCGTGACCGAAGGTCACTACTAATCCTGCCGCCGAAGGCGGCAAAAAAAAATTTTCTTCCCCCCCACGTTTTTGCCCCCCCCCCCCCCCCCCCCCCAATTGGAAAAGCTAGATTCAGGCCTGGACCAGAGCATATGCAATATCGGTTTAAAAAGTATATTTTAACCGTAATAACACAAAAACTTTGTTATTAGGTATATTCATTAAAAAAGCCAAATAATAATTATGTCTACCTCATTTATGTATTGATTGGTAAGACATTTTGATGCGAACTTGATGTCAAATAGCATTTGAATTATGGCGTTTTGTGGCAAGAAATCTTTATTAATTTGATCTAAAAACTTGCAATAAGATTGTATCAATAATGTGGCAAGATGATGTTTGAATTCGTTTACCACCAGCCTACAACAAAATAATGATAAGGTATCAATTAATAGAGAAAGCGATTAATCTTCGCTAAAAACTAGTTAACAGATCAATTATGCATCAGCTCGTTGCAATATACTAGAACTCAAGCATTATTTAGTACCAAAAATAATTCTTCTCTTTAAAGTTCTGTATTATTAAGAATTTCATTTATGTATATAGGTTAAAGGGTGAGTTTTTTTTATATAAAAGCAAAATTTAGGAAAATTTAAGAGTGACTTTGTTATGTAGATTTACATATTTCGAAAAATAATACCTATATTTCTTTAAATTAAAAAATCAAATAACATGGCTCTTAATAGCTCAAATAACTTTAAAAATATAAATGTGTGCAGATAACTGGTTGTCACAAAAAAGATATGAGGCATTCATTTAAATTCATATTTATTTAAATCAACAAATTTTTATAAATATACCAAATTTTATTTTATTGCTTCAAAGGGGTTTGATTTTTTGTCAAAAATACTTGACAACAAAAATCTGGAGCAGAAAATATTTAAGTTTTGTAGAAACTCCTGCAATTACACTTCGGAACTTTGTTTTTCCCAATTTGTTCAATTATTATATATTTGGTCTAAAGGTAAAAATTTCCTAAAACTAAAAAAGCTAAAATTTATCTTTGTATTTAGATTTTCTGTAATAAACTGGTTCAGAAAACTTAGTTACTAACGATTTACTTTGAAATTATAGTTGGTCAAAATATAAATTTTTTAACTACAATTAGAAAACCAATTTAAATTTTCATAAAAATTAAATCTCTTGAATTAGAAGAATATTTCGTTAATCAAAATTTTTATTTTTGTTATCTCATTTAGGTGTTTTTATATACATTCCTGATGGGCAAAACTAAGTCTTAGAAAAAAATCTGATTTCATATTCGTCAGCACCTAAAATTGACAGAGAACAATGCAAATGCTCTTGAAAGGAGCCTAAATATTCAGGTATAATTAACTTTATCTTTTAAATAACTTTATATGTACATATAAAATGCAAGATTTCTTATTTAAGTCTCTACAAAATATTATTTTGTATGTAAATATATTTTATACTCTATTAAATCAATCATTTTCCTATTTATATAAAACTTTATAACAAGCCTTAATAATGTATGACATCAAAGATTTTAAATTCGTTTGATAGAATTTAATAAAAAATTAAAATGATTTCCTTATTTAGGTCTTTTTATAATGTTTCGCCTTTAGGTTATGTATGTGCTGTTGGTTTATAAATAAATTGTTATAATTTTGATTCATATAAATTTATCCAAGCGACATAATTAAATTTTAATTAAATAAAATTGAACCTTTCATTGCAAAGGTAGATAAAAAGAGCAAGCACCTTTACTTTAAACCTCATTAATTTTATAGTTTATGCAAAAAAAATTCTAAATTAAGAAACCCTCGTTTCAGAATTTGGAAATGCCTGGTCATAAAATGATTTTTAGGAATTAAAATGTGCTGGAGAAGATTTAGAAAAAAACATCCTTTAATTTAAATAATTTATAATAAACCTAATAATAGGCTAAATTATGTTTATATTAGGTATACCTGGAAAATGAATAACCAAAAGATATGATGACTTGATTTCCAGCATATAACAATTCATCGATGTAATGCGAAGATTTAAGTTTGATAATTGTTTTACCGTCATCGTCGTAAACATCCTATAATTATGGTTGAAATAAATAAATTCGTGTCCTTAGAGGTTCATTTCACGATACGACATTAGTTATATTGAATAATAAATGTTCTTGATAATACCAACTAAGAAAAAATTTCCCACTCGATTTCGCATCCGCTGCCAAATTTAAGGCGTAAACTTATATATATATCGAACCGGGTTAAAACTTATTTTTTGTCTGGCATGTAATTGTCTATTAGTTTTATTTTTTAAAAAGAACATAATGGCGCGGCATTAGGGTACTTTTTGGATTTCCCATAATATCATGGTGCATAGATAGCCTTAAGTAGAGTTGAGAGGTTTGAAGGGTTGCGTTTTCCGCTTAGAGAGCCGATCTTTTCTTGGGTTCATATTTTAATAAATTGCAACAGCTATTCCAGAAAAAAGATCATATACCCCTCAAAAATAAATAAAGGAACAATATGCCACTTTACGTATTGTCCTGTAAGAGCGAAGTGGTTAAAAGTGATTTTTAAGAGCTCAAAATTTAAATTTTTTTAATATTCAATAAATTCATATAATTTTGATATGTTTTTTCAAAAAAAAACATCACACTTAATTAATTTTTATAAGAAAGGGTTTTTCAGACAGGTTTAAAACTTTTTCCGTATTCATTCTTTATCTTGCCGCTATTGCAAGACCTCATTTCTATGCTTATTTTCATAATACAATAAACGATTTTAAATGTTTAACACAAAAAGAGCGAAAAATTTTATAAAAAAAGATTTGGTAAGAATGAAGGTGATAAAAATTAATTAAATTTGCGTATCGTATAAAATTAAAAGAAAACCAGTTATGATTTATATTTTACATATAAGGCAGGCACGATTCTTGTCTCTTAATATTAATTGCTTTAACCACCGATTGCATCTTGTTGAAAAGATTATCTTGAAATTTTAAGTGAAGGGAAAGATTTTTCTGATTTTTTTTCTTCCCTTCATAAATTTTTTCAACATGATGCAATCAAGGAAGTTAGTGAATGCGGGACCATACCCCGGCTTCCCATCGGTGGTGTGGTCTACGACGCCATTGTTTAAAAAAAAATTACATAAAAATATCAAATACTCTTTTGAATTAAAAAGTAAAAAAAAATTTATATCTTCAGGTCACAGGGCCGAAACTTCGGGGTTTTTTGACCATATTTATAATCATCGATTTATTTTTTAATATTTTTCATTATTTTATTTATTAAAAATAAATAATAATCAATTTCAATGCAAAACGATTTATGTTTCTAAAACTTTTGATTTAATACACCATTGTTTGTTAGAAATTAAACAATTAAGAAATACAAATACATTTGAAGATTTATTCAAAAACTGTTTTGATATATATATGATACTTTTTTAATTGACAATAATTTATCTATGGATAAAAAAAACTAAACCTATAGATTTTTTCTGATTTTATTTATTTTCTACTAAAAAGTTTGAGAATAAATTAAATATTAATGATGAATTAAAAAGTATTTATTTTAATTATTAATTTATTTATTGATTCTTTTAATAATAGATTTTTTAAATAATATTTATATAGAATCTTTAGATTCCCATTATAAATTTGATTATTCTTTTTTTGATATAAATAAATTAGAGCCTCTTTTAGAATTAAGTAATATTGATAAAAATTCATAAATTAAAGATGACGTAAAAAAATTTTTACTAGAAAAAACTTAATAATTACAAAGAATGTGTTACTAATGATTTTGTTAAATTTTTATATGATTACAAAGATGCGTTTCCTAATTTATTTACTCTTTTTTTATGAGTTTGTTATTTAGCTCTTCAACGTCGAGTTGTGAGGCCACATTTTCTTCTTTAAGAAGGATAATAACTTCTAGTAGGCTGGCAATTATGACCTGATTAAAGGTGATTTGGTTCTTTTAGGACACAAAAAATCATTAAGTGAGGCGTTGAATTTTGATGAATTTTAAATTGTTAGATTAATACAATACACTGCTCATAATCAGCTAATTATTGCTTACTATTTTAGGACATGGTTGCAAATTTTTTTTATGCGCATTTAACGTTTATGTTCATGTTTTATTTAATTTTTTACCCTAATATTAATTACTAGTTATATTTAACCAGTGTTTTTTCATATATATTCTTCCAAATTAGCATACTTATAAATTTTTCTTCATGATAATCAATCTTATTTTACTATTCATTTTCTAAAATCCAAAGTTTTATATAATTCATTTTTATCATTCATATATATCATATTTTTATTTTTTATGCGCATTGACACCAAATGATAAAATTATACTTACAATTAATTTCCAAATCTCATATCTTTTTAAGCAATTGATATTAGTGAAAACAATTAATTTTAATTCACATATCCAATTATAAACGCAATTATTTTATTTATTTTATGAATATAATAAATTACTATTAATTTGTTAAAAATAAAAATTTTTAAAATTAATTAAAATTTTGCCACCGAAGGGGGCAAAAAAATTTTTTTGTCCCCCCCCCCCCCCCCCCCCAAATATAAAAGTTAGGATCGGGCCTGATATAAGGTAAAATTAATATTAAAATAATAGCATTAATATAATTCCAACATTTTGGCATTTTCGCCAGGCCTGAAAATTAATGGGGTACAAAAACGTAAAAAGGTTGAGATATATAATGTATCATTCAGTATAAAATTACTTAATTGAATTGACAAAAGTAATAAAATAGATATTACATTGTGACATATATTTTTGAGAAACTAAGTATAATACCGGTACGTCATGAAAAGTATAACAATCAAGCTTTCTGAATATAAAGGGATCCAGGTATGTAGCAACAAGAATCTCCGCCATACGCGAGGCCCAATAATGATAAAGCCTAACAAGCCGATCTTTTGACATTTCTCTCGATTGACAAGTTCGTATATTTGAGTGGTGGGAAAGATTTAAAGATTGATATCGAAAAATATCCCCAAAATCGGGGTGACTATATAACAAACAAAAATGAGTAATTGTTACTAAAATAAAGGTTTTATCACAAGGGATATGGTAAAAAGATGTAAGCAGTCAATTTTAGTCTTACCTTATTTAAAATAAAAATATTATGTAAAAAAACAAAAACGAATGTAAAAAAATAAAGATTGTTCGCTTCAGAATGTCTGATATCCAAGCAAATTCATTATAAATAAAGACCCCAATAGTCGAACATAATTAAGTTTTTCATAATATTACTTCAAATATTCTATAACGAAATTAAATCTAATTTAAGTGATGACCGAGGATCAAAAATTTTACACATTAAAATGTAGGTTAAGGTAGCAGAAATATTTATGTTCAAGATTTGGGCATTGAAAGTTTATTGTATGCAAATAAGCTATTAATACCTAAGAAGCTTTACCTAAGTATAATTAAACATTCCTCCGGCCGCATATTGAATATTACTAACATTAAATTTTATGCTTTATTGTTTGGTCCTAGAGAAATCCAATAATATTGATAATGTTGTATATTAAGGTGGGCCAATCCCCACATCAAGCAACGAAAAAAATGAGGGGAGACAAGGTTTAGCCGGTAATTATATTCACTCAACTTTTTTCGGTCTAATCACATGTCAGATTTTACAAAATAATTTTTCGCCTAACACATAATTTTAAACTAAATTTTTAATTGTTGTTTTAATCATCTATAAAAAGTTTATATTCGTCAAAAATTTCTTTTAAATTCTTTCATATACTGCCCGTTATTCTGTCTTTTTCTGGTTGATTTAAACAATACCAATACTGGCCACATTTAAATAGCCAGTGTCAAAGAATCCACATAAAATATGGCCATCGACCACTATTCTGATCATGATCACGATAAATGGATCACGATCGCAACAAATTGATCATGATCACAAATAAGTGATCATGATCGTGGAAAAAGGATAATAAAATGTTGTATTCATTTAAAGTTATATTGAAAGTGGTATAATATGTTAATATTATAAACATTTATAATTTTTTGTCAATTCGATGGCTCTTAAAAATAATAACTTTCAGAATAATTGTTCTCATAAAGAAGATAATTTTATAGTTAAATGATAGTAATAATGGGAAAATTTATATTGCGTTACGGCAAATAAACCCCAAATAAGTTTTTAATAGGTGAGTTTGGGGGAATATGGTGTAAAAAATATATGGTTATAAATATTATCAAAAAATATATAAAATTAGAGTTCAAACCGGGCGCTATTCCAGCCCAGCCGGCTCGACATATTCTTCAATCTTGGGCCGGGGGCCCCACTCGAATCTACAAAAAAAGTCTAAAATTGCAAGTTAAAATTTTGTGCCTAAAAAATTACACTGGACAACAAAATTTGGACGACCTTAAGCATCATTTATGGCAACAATGGGTTTTGGTCAAGTTTTTGGCGCTGATCTCAAATATGAAATCAGAATTTTAGCCAATGCCTCAGATTTTTAGTTATTCGGTGTCAAAGTTGAGATTTTTCGATTTTTGGAGATTGGGCTTCTATATCATAAAACCTATGACAAAAGTTTAAAAATATATTTAGATAACGGAAACATTCATTATCAACGTAAGGCGTTTAAATTTTTTTTTGCAATATTTAATTTTTTTTTATTTTTTTATTTTTATAAAAGTGGTTTTCGTCATAAAATCCGTTTTTTGATCTTAAGTAACTTGAGCAAATTGTTAATAATAATAGGTAATAACCTTTTTTAGTTATGTTTTTTTATAAGGAATCTGAATATGCCAATAGATTTTCTGGAAAATTAATAGTTAAAGAAATTTTGTAATTTTTTTTCTAAACTTTGGACGCGGTAAAAAAAAATTGGAGGCATTGGAAAAAAAAACTAAACCCGGGATCGTTATCGCAAGAAAATTCTCTACAAAACCCTCAAAAAATCGTTTATGTTGTTTTTTTTGTTGTCCAGTGTTATCAATAAAATTTAGAGTGTAAGAAGTAACACTCTTTTATCGCGTATTATTAAATTTATCATTTTAAGTTCCTGTTAACAGTAAATTAAAATAATAAGGCAAAGTAAAATATAAAATATCGGCCCAGTTAATTCCTTTTCTAATTGGCCCGGTTTATCAGGCCCGTTTTGAATTTAGGGCCGGTCGGGCCTTTGGGTCGATCCCTAATATGAATAAATGCACGTTGTCCATTATTTATTTTGAAGGTAAAAAAATTCTTCAATTCATTGTCAATAAACTTGACGTCATTCAGATTAAGGTGGCAATATATTTTCCAAAGAAAACTTTTTAGTATGCAAAATATATTTTAAACTACTTAAAAACAAGAAAATTTTGCATTAAATACACATTCTTAATCATTATCAATTAAGTACGATCATGATCAATCTTTTGCGATCTTGAACAATTTAATTAAGATCGCGATCAAAAATATATTGGTCGATGGCCACATTTTATGTGGACATTGACCATTTTTTTTGACACTGGCCACTTAAATGTGGCCAGTACTGTATACTAAATAGTTAACATTCATTGAATCGCTTAAACATAAGAAAAACAAACTATTGTTACTAAGAAATTATAATTCTTAAATAAAACCAAAAATTTCTTAAAGTTAAAACCCAAAAAACTATGATCCCCAAATTAACAATCTTCCCGCAATGGGCGCCATATTTCTTTTCCCATATTTCAAGTAGAGTTTGAACCGGACCTTGTTAAGGACCGCCTAACAAAAGTCCGGCCCGGAATTTGATTTTTTATTTCAGGCCTTGCCCGGTCCGAATTTAATAAGGCCTGTATTGCAAATTCACCGGAACAAATGGACGACCTTAAGCATCATTTATGGTAATCAAGTTTTTGGTGCGGATTAAGAAAATCAAAATTTTAGCAAATGCCTTTTTTATTATTTAAAGTCAAAAATAAAATTTGCCTATTTTTTGGGTATTTTGGAAACCTATGGGTAGGAACAAAAGTTCAAAAATATATTTAGATTAAGGAAACATTTGTTGTTAACATAAGGCGTTTTAATTTTTTTATTTTTTTTATTTTTATGTCTTTGTAAAATTAGTGGTTTTCGTCATAAAATCCTTTTTTAATCCTAAATAACTTAAATGCAGGGGTTTGAACTAACCCCAAACCGCAACGATCTCCTCTTTTCGAATTTCGAATAGGCTCTAAACCTAATTTTTTTATTTTTCCAAACCCGACCCTCCAAAAAATTTGAACCCGGGTTCAAATCGGGTTTTTATTATTATTTTTATTGTAATTTATAAGTAAAAATCATATCTTTTTGTTAAAAATTATAAAATTATGACATTTTATTTTGGGTGTTTTTTAGGTCTTAAAAAAATTTTTAAAACATTTTATAATTTTATTAAAATTTTTAATAAAATATCGTTTCGTAAAGTAAAATAAATGCAAATTTTTTTAAAATAAAACCCGTATTTTGAATTATGAGGTGATATATCAAACATAGTTTTGTTATTAAAATAAATTATAAAATCAAAAAATAAAAATTTAATATTAAATTATTTAATTCTATTAGCCCTTGCTTAATTTTTGCTTAAAAAATTTTTTGCATTAAGTTTTTGAACTTCAAAAAATCTCTAAAATAAAAATTTCCTCAAAAAAATTATCAAAATGCTTTACTCACACAAATAAAATCATGAAGAGCAAGCATTTTGTATTATTCTGTGATACTCTACCATTCCAAATCGCATTCACATTTTCAGCTGTTTATTAAAGGGGTCATATAAATACACAGGTCAAGAAATTTTTGAGAGTTATGCAATAACTATAGAGATCAAACCTGCCATCTTAGAAATTTTCAAATTCGTTTACCCTTTTTCTAATCAATCTTAGTTAGTCAGCTTTAAACATTAAAAATTTAAGAAAAAATGTCATAACAAAAAAAATAAATTGAATTTTTTTTTGCATATTTACAACAGCTAAACTGTTAAATTCAAGCTTCAAATAATATTTTTATTAAACACCGATAATATATCGTGTCTTATTAAAGTTTGGACGCAAAATATTATGTATTATCTAAATGCCGATGTAAGAGCTTGATATAGAATTTATTTCTCATAATTTGTGATGATAAATATAAGTAAAAAGGGATTTTTATATGAAAAAAAGATCCTAAATTTTTTTCTTTTAGGGTATATTATGATCTGTCAAGGTAAAAAAGGCCAACTTTGATTGAACAAATCTAAGGAGCCGAAGGCGGAAAAAAATTAAGAAAAACTAAATACATATGAGATAAGGCTATCATGGGAATGCATTCTCTTATATTTATATAAATTTTAGTGATGATTTATTTGTTAACCTGTGTTAGTTAAAAAAAACTGATTAACAACATCCCCATCTAATTAAGTACCCTGTGAATGAATAACTTGTTGTTTTACCTAACCACACCTATTAACCAGCAGGACTTCTAATAGAAAATTCGCCGAAGAAAAGACGCAAAAAAGTCCTCACTTTTAACCGCTCTCCCCATTAAAGTTTTTGTCTATTTCTTTAGGCTCCCACCCTTTTACAAGTATTTAGGACCAAGAATTTGATTAACAAAAAATAGATAAAAAAGGTAGTTCTGTCAAAAAGTTTCGGATGCAAAGGCCTCTCAACAAATATTACGGTCCGTGGAATTATTATGGTTGCTTCTTTCCAACAATTAGTACTTCAAATTTTATTTGTTCACCATATCCATATCAGGAGAGACTTTCAAATTTACGGTGAGATGTCATCTGATATGTTTTCCTTTACATATTTAATACCGATATTGTTCTTTGTGTTTGTAGAAAGTGTTGGCTTGGTTGTGGTACTTATAGTTCGTGCATCCTCGACGAAAAAGCCAGTTTAGGTCGAGGTCGTCTTCTACGCGAAGAAGAAGAAGAATCGGTCGGCTAAAAGCACCCGCTTAGGGCAAGATGTCTTTCCTAATGTATCAATACGAAATATTAAGAAAGAGCAAGTTTAGGTCGAGACATCTCCTTGATGTATCGCATGTTGAATGAAACTCAGCTTCCACTATTGCCTTGGGTAATTACGATCACGGACTTGTTGCATATATTATTAGAATATTACGTTGGTCTTTGGCTTATTGTACCAGATGATTTGCTTTTAATGATGGTGTTGATATTCGAAGTCATCGGGTAAGGGTGAGTCATACGACCAACTCTTTAGCCACTAGGTGGATAACAGGGGTCAAACTGGGGCGGTAGCGAATTTCACGGTGAGCCGACACCGTTTAGTCGTGCGGCACTAAATAATCAAAATCATGCAGGAGGACACAGGCGGCGGTGAATTCCTCAATCCGGCGGGTTCTAATATTTATAGTTCATAGATATGTGATATTCTCGATGAATATACGGTGGTTGATTCCATAAAGACAAAACGCATGGCCCTCGATATCTATTGTATCTCGAAAAATAAAAATTTGCGTGAAGAATATATTTCGACGTGCTGACGGTTTTGCCGCTATACGGGTTAAAATAAAAGTTAGGGGGAGGAAGCCAATGGCAATAAGTAGGCGGCAGTTGGTACCATATTCGGTAAACTCCCTTTGTCATTCGTGGTCATGCCTCGATCAACATTTTTATGTGGACTATATTCGCAATACATTAGTGCTACAAATCCCAGGCAAATCACGTCCCTTGAGGTGTCATTGTTATGAAAATGTAGATAATTG
>CM060245.1:18098226-18182395 GCA_030555515.1 Acutogordius australiensis | reverse complement strand
TTATTGCAAATATATATGTTTAATAGTAAATACAGATAAAAAAAATCATCAAGCGACAAATATTATTTATTCAAAAAGAGCTAATAAGACTCAACTGATACTATGCGTCCACTGCAAGTATAATCGTTCAGTTTTTGTTAAAACATGCTAGAATAGGAGCCTGAAGCTTCTGAAATTATTAAAACTTTAGTCACTAATTGGCAATCGTTTAAATTTGTCCTTCCGACTTAGATAATCATTTTTTTTGTATACCAATTTTCGGTAACAACCAAAGACCCCTAGTATACATAACAAAAGCCCTTTTCTTTCTTTTCTTATGCTAAAAAGATTAATAAAAATAAAGTCCACCACCTTTAAAATAAAAAAAAGTAAATGTTATTGTTGATTTTGCTTATTAGAAATTTTATACTCATTTTGGTTATCTAATGACCAAGGTAATCGATAATGTCTACTCTCAACATGTAATTATCCTTACCGATTTATGCCTTTTTGCCTCTCTTGTAAAGTCTTGGGCGTAAGTCATGTCCATGCATGCAGGTGGTTTATTTTAAAAACCGGTTCGGACAGTGACCATAAATGTCAGGCATAAATTATATGGTCTCTATAATATATATAGTTTTTACCGGACCACAGACCAGCTTAGAATGGGTCAAATGGCGTTTTTATAAATAATATCTTTACCAGGTTTATTTATAAAAATAAAGTAGAATTATTTTCAACACTAATTTATTTAATGGCCTGAGGTCATAGGAAAGTGATATTTATAGATATGGTTGTGTACTTAATTTTATTAAAATTCATATGCGCAAAACGAGAAAAAGATATAATGATATTTGCCCAAGATTCATGGTTACTTCAACGCATTCAAAATTAAAGACACAGCGCTAAGAAAACGCATTTTCTAATTATTAAAGGCGAACTCAAAAGATTT
This sequence comes from Acutogordius australiensis, assembly GCA_030555515.1. NCBI lineage: Eukaryota > Metazoa > Nematomorpha > Gordioida > Gordea > Gordiidae > Acutogordius > Acutogordius australiensis. Next base: position 18,181,464 of record CM060245.1, on the reverse strand, counting down.
TATAATAGACGACAGCCGCAAAATGCACGGGAAAAGAGAGCCTTAGAAATTCGGCAAGGGTTGTATATTGGAAAAAAAGAAAGAAATTTTTTAGAAGGATATCAGCTGAGGCGAGAATAATTAGCGTTACACCCCCCCCCCCCCCCCCCCCGCTACTTCTTCCCCCATTTATGTCTATAAAATATTAAAAATTTACCCAATCGTAATCATCATTCTGCCGAGCATAAGTCGTTCGAGCATAAGGATTATGACGGACATCCTAATGTGATAAAGTAAAAAGATTATAACCGAGGTGTATAAAAATATATCGAAGTTCTGTGAAGTTTTTAAAACTACAGTAAAATAAAAATTACAATTTACTATTGGCTTTTCCGATAGAAATTGGAACTTGGTCATAAATTATGGAAGTCAAATAGCAAATTTTACAAATGACTGATTTCAGAGGTCGACAAAAATCAATGTGTGAAAAAAAAAAAATTATGTTGGGGGGGGGGGGGTGGGGAAGGATATTTTAGGGCCTTATCTTTATATTTTTCGTTTCCCGAAGTTTCCTTCACCCTCGGCTATCTTAGATAAATTTTGAAAAATGGCTAAATTTAACCAAAATGATTATTTTTGCAACTTCGAGAATCCTGAATTAAAAAACTAAAAAAAAATTCATTGCATATTAAACTTGTAACTATATTTTTTATTTCAAGTAATGAAAAATAAAATTTTTATGTATATAAAGTTCTTACATCAATTTTTAGGTTCTAGAGAATATTTGGCACCCCAACTTAAATTAGACTTGATATATTACACTGGACAAAAAAAAACAACATGAACGATAGGAGGGTTTTGTAGAGAATTTTCTTGCGATAACGAAATCGGGTTTAGTTTTTTTCCCAATGCCTCCAATTTTTTTTTTAAACCGCGTCCAAAGTTCAAAAAATTTCCTTAACTATTAATTTTTTAAAAAATCTATTGACATATTCAGATTCCCCATAAAAAACCCATCTAAAAAAGGTTGTAGCTTAAAAGTATTAGCAATTTACTCTCAAGTTATTTAGGATTAAAAAACGGATTATATGACGAAAACCACTAATTTTATAAAAATAAAAAAAAATTAAGTTTAAAAAAAAATGTAAACGCTTTACGATAATAATGAATGTTTTGGTAATATTAATGTTTTTTAAACTTTTGTTACTACCCATACTCTTTATGCTATAGAAGCCCAAAATACCCCATAAATCGAAAAATCTCAACCCTGACATTGAATAACTAAAAATCTGAGGCATTGGCTAAAATTCTGATTTCATATTCGTAATAAGCACCAAAAACTTGACCAAAAAAGATAGTTGCTATAATGCGTAAAATCGTCTAAATTGTGTTGTCCAGTGTTATCGGTTTTTAAATAAAAATATTAATTAAGTTTATTTTTAGCAGTTTGGCTGTTTTAAATATATATAAAATATCAATATTTTTTTTTGTTTTTGGATCTTTTTTGTATTTTTACATATATTTTCGATGTTTATAGCTGGCTCACAATTGATTAGAAAAAACGGTAAACGGATTTGAAAATAAGATGGCAGGCCTGGTATTCAAAGTTAGCTCATATGTCTTATAAATTTGTTGACCTGTGTTTTGCAACATCAAAAATCTTTAAGAATTTTTTTATTAAAATCAGTAATATCAAATTGTCATTAGAAATAAAATAATATTCAATTTAAAGTTTGTACTCCAACATGCACAGTTAAGGTATAAAAAATATTTTGTACCGTAACTTCTTTTTGACACTATTTTAAAGGGTGAATATAAAAAACATTTACGACATTTTTTCAAAATATAAATTTTTAATGTTTATAGCGCTCACAAAGTTTGACCAAGAAACACTGTACATGGTATTAAAAATTGGAAATATTAACCTCGAATTATATATATTGTTGTAATTTATCCAACATTGTAATAAAGGGTAACAAATGGTATTATTCCTATGAGGCTTATAAAATGTTGTCATTTTTATAATTATATAAGAGGCGATACCAGAAAAGGAAGCGGCGCCGCCTCTCATTTCGGGCAATTTTACATTTTTTTTAGTAATTCAAAATTGCCTGACTCCCCCTACCCCCTAATAAAACTCATGCTAATTGCCAAGTTAGCCTCACGTTTACTTGGCCTGGCAGTCCAATTTATAAACCATTGATCTAATTTCCTAACCTAACCCTTAGATATAAACTTCATACTATTGTAAACAAAAGCAATTTTTTATAGAAAAACAATAAAGTTTTTAAATATTTAAATGTACTATGTATGCCTTACTTCTAATTTATTTTCATGCTCACAAGAAAACCTGGAAAAAAAGAAAAGAGTTTTTTTTCGTATTTTTAACAAAAAGCCTAATTATGTGGGCATGGTAAAAGATAATTGTCTCCTGCAAAAGGGGGGTAAAACAAATAGACCTCTTCAAAACACTCTTGAGAGCTTTTTAAAAAAAAATTAGGCATTTTTATTACCATTTATAGCTTTATATTTGTTTTGGTTTATTATGGGTGCTATCAGGTTTGTAAGTATCCTCAAACACTAAGTTTGCGGCTTTTAAAATTTGCCCCATTTGTTGAGATATAGGTATCATCGGATACAAAGCCGTAACAAGAGGGAGGGGGGGGGGGGTGGGGCAAACCCTGGCTCCTGCTGCCTTAGGGCGGCATTACTAGGACACCTAAAATACAAATTTTAAGGCTTTATCTATTTTTACCAAAATAAATTTGTTAATCTTATTATTACAAATATGACTGATCAATTCGGTTTGGTTTTTAAACTATATTTGACAAAACTTAATAAATTTCGAATTGTTAATTAAGGAGTTGGAAAATAAAATTAAAAAATTCATAATTTCTTAAAAAAATTACCGGACAGGACTGAAGGGACTAAAAATCCAAGTCTAGACCCGAAAGCCCACCCGGTCCGGTGACAGCTTGCCCATAACAAGCCGGGTCCAGCCTGCGAAATTTAAAACGAGTCGAGCCGTTTTTCATTTTACCTTATTTTTAACTATTTATAATGATATATTTATCGGTAATTCAAGCAAAATTTTTTTAGCCTGCAATAAAAAATTTTCGAGTCGTATTTTCATAGGGGCCAGGTCTAGTTTAAGTTAAAAAACATGTCGGGTGGGCCAGGCCGTAATATCACGGCCGGTTTAAATTCTAGAAGTGGCCTGAAATAGAATTTAAAAGGCAGCATTTATTAATGACCTGAGCAAGTAAGGTCGAGCTTTGCCAATATAATCCTTTCCTTCTCTGGTCCTGTAAGCTAATTTAAATACAGCCCGACCCAATTTATTTAAATAAAATCGGCTGCCCCCACCCAATTTAAAAAAATATAAAAGATTTCAAGGTTAAAAGATTTTATCTTAGCCTTTATTGCGGTCGAAAATAATTTCTTAAAGTTTTGTAATTTTAATATTTGAAAATTTATATCAAAAATGAGCAGGGCGTTTTTTTAGAACACTTTTTTCGGTTTTTTTTGCCCCTTTTCTTAGTGAGAGCCTTTTTAAATTCTTGTTTTAGCTTTTTTTTGTAGCTCTCTTTCTTTCCCCAAGTTTTAGGGGAAAAAATGAGCCAACGTTTTATGTCTCACTGTTTTACCAGCACTGTTTACGGTTACATATAAAAATATGATTTTGGAGAAAAAAATCAATGTTCCATAATTGTGAAGAGTTTTTGTGTAAAAATAATGAGAAATTTGGCCCAAAATTAAATCTAATTTTTACCATCTTTAACTTCCTTAATCCGCTCAAATGAAAAAATTAAAAAAAAAATCCATTTTACCTTATTGCAGCTGGCTTGTTCGAACAAGCGGAGAAAAAAACTGAGCTCAAATAATAAAAAGAAATTCTGAAATTTTTGCTTAGTTATTAGTAGATAAAAAAAGCCAAGATACCAATGTGGGGCTTTTTAAACAGATTTAGTAATCCCAAACTTCTATATAAAACTGCAAAAAAATATTATCTATATATAAAATTATTTTTTTTAACATAGCTTTAATCTCGAAAATCAAATTGATGATAAAAAAAGGCCCGAAAGCCCATTCAATCTAATGCTAGCCTGTAAATATACCCGGCGCGATTCTGCTAGTCGGCCTGGCTAGAAATATTATTTTTCATTTTCAACACCGTGCGAAATATAACGGGCAGAAAATATTACATTTTAAACAAAAAAATTTTTTGCTATTAAATAACACTGGACAACAGAAATAAACAACATAAACGATATTTACAGGTTTTTGTTTAGAATTTTTTGGAGATCATGATGGCACTTTTAGTTTTTTTACTGATGCTCAAAATTTTTTAATCAATCATATATAATGTGTCAAAACATTACATTAGATTTAAGATTGGTACATATTAGGCCAAATAAGGCCACTATTGCGTATAATAAATATGCCCTGCCCGTCAAATTTAGGCCCGACCTTGAATGAATATAGGGACTAATTAGTTTTCGGTAAAAAACTTTTTAAAAATTGAACCAACTTCACAACGATATTGAACGAAAAATTTTATACCTTAAATATAAAAATGATGGAACTACGTTTCAATTGATAGCAGTAAGTATTCGAAGATAAGATGATAATCCATAAATTTAAGGCTATCCCACTGTAATCAGGATATGTAGGCTTTAATAGATTAACAAAATTTAAGTAATAGCCGTTTTTAACATTATGATCATAACACAAGTCAACAAATATCAATGACACAATCGTGAATTTTATGAAAACATTAATGAATTTATCCCCATGATGGCCTTATCTCATATATATATTTCGTTTTTTTTAGTTTCTTCTTTGGCTCCTTACATCCGTTCATATCGAAAAATTGCATTTTTTTGACCGAATTGACAGATCGAATACCCTAAAAAGAAAAAAAGTATCTTTTTTTAATATACCCTTGTAACTAATATTTATCATATCAAATAATGAGAAATAAAATTTTTTAGTATTATCAAGCTCTTACATCAGCATTAAGATAATACAAAATATTTCGCGTCCAAACTTTACGACACGATATATTATCGGTTTTTAATGAAACTTATATTTGAAGTTTGAATTTAACAAAAAATTTCTTCTTTTTGTTTTTGAATCTTTTTTGTGGCATTTTTTCTAAAATTTTTAATGTTTATAGCTGACTAACTAAATTTGATTAGAAAAATGGTAATTGAAAATCCGTGTTCTCCGTAGTTAGCTCATAACTCTCAAAAACTTGTTGACCTGTATAATTAAATTTTCTATATATGGATTTCAAAAATCAACATTTGGTTTTTAAAAAGTTCCGATTCCAAACTTGAAATTCTTCGTTATAACCGCGTTTAAACAGAAATATTATTTATATTTAAAATTATCATTTTAATTATTCTATACAATAGACTATTTTATCGTTTAACGTTAGTAAAAATTCTAATAATAAAAGCATGATCGAAGTTTACTAGTGACTGAAGAGCGTATTGTGGCATAATAATATGTGAAATATGAACCTTTAACTTTATATTAATTTGAAATTATCTATGTAACATTATTTTCCAGTTTATTTATTAGATCTTCCCAAGATAAAATCGGTGAGATAAAATTTTGCCGTTATAATCCTTTAAAGAGATTAGAGATGATTTTTGTTAAGCTTATTTTGTGCAATTTCGCAAAAAGCCAAATTAATAAAGTTTGATGATAAAAAAGAGATTCGCTAATTTTTTACAAATTAGTGTAGCCAAGTAAGCTTAAGACACCTAAAATATATATTAATTTCAGCTTTAACTGTTATTACCCAATTTGGGCAAAGTTACATTTGTCTTAAATTAATTAAATTTTAATATTTATATTAAATTAATATTTCTAATTAAAGCTAACTGGACTTGGAGAACATAGTCATATTAACTAAAGAAAAAAATATATATGTAAGTTGCGTAATAATTATATAGGAATTTGGCTACTAATTTAAAAAGGCTTCTTGTACATTGAGGTGTCCTAATTTGGGCAGCTTAGCCGTAATCCCCCAGGTAATTAATAAATTATGCTCGATATTTAAAAGCTTAACTTTTTTTACAATAAGTTTACATATTTTAAATAAATTCAGTATAAATAAATGTGCAAACATTCTTTCATATGTTTAGAAACAAGGTTTCATAAAAACCGAAGACAATTGCCAAATATAATTAATTAATATATGAATATTCCAAAAAATCTCTAGCTGTACTTATAAAACTTTTTTAAAAATTGATAGTGTGATTAAATCAATAATTTTTTAGAAACTTTTCTAAGGAATGAGTGTGAATTAATTAAGGCTGGTTTATAAAATACTAAAAGTTGTGTAAATAAACAAATTCTTGGCCAATTAAAAACTTATGTTAAAAAAAAATTATAAGAATAACAATTAAAAATAAAAAATATAAGCTGGGCCGGCTAAAAAAACTAGGTTTTAGGAAATTGCCTAAATTACACTCATACTGTGACATATTAAGGTCACGACTTCACATCATACAAAGGACAACTTGATTATGCAAATGATTACATAATTATAATTTTTTGAGAGTTATGAGTTAACTACAGAGATCAAACCTGCCATCTTAGGGAATATTATATCCGTTTATCGTTTTTCCTAAACAAACTTTAGTAAGGTATAAACATTGAAAATTTTAGAAAAAAATGGTCAAATAAAAACAAAAAAGATTCAAAAAAAAAATAAATTGAAATTTTATTTTTGCATATTCACACAAGGTAAACTATTAGATTCAAACCTCAAATAATATTTTCATTAAAACCCGATAATATATCGTGTCGTTTTTAAATTTGAATGCGAAAAATTTTGTATTATCTAAATGCCGATGTAAGTTAATAAAATTTATTTTCCATTATTTGTGATTAAAAATATAAGTTACAAGGAATTTTTATATGCAATGTAGATTTTTATATTTTTTCTTCTTAGGGTATATTTAAATCTGTCAATTTGGTCAAAAAAAGCCATTTTTCGTTATAGACGGATCTAAGGAGCCAAAGACGGAAGAAACTAAGAAAAACGAAAAGTATATATGAGATTAGGCCATCATGGGGTTGCATTCTTTTATGTTCTCATAACAATCTCGTTTCTGACATTGATATTTGTTGACCTGTATATTTATAACATGTCATTTTACTTACTTAGTCATTTGTTTCTTATTCTAATAAAAAATTTCTTTTCCCGACGCGTTACACATACTCATTAAATTTTCGGATTGAAAAAAAAAAAGAAAGTGAGATTCATAAAAACTCCGTTTGACCAATAAATAAAAAATTTAGAGCATTTAAATATCAAAAAAGGAATATTAATTTTTTCGAATGTCAAAATTTCTCACATGTTTACACCCCCAGAAGAAGGTAAGTTCACCCTTGTTCAATTCTTTCTTCCCTGCCATTAACTAGAATTGAGGACAGTGGGGCTGACACATTTATTAGCACTGAAAAAATCTGTAATATTTGAAAGTTAAATTTACTGTTTAATAATAAGGAATTAAGTTATAATTACTAATCATATTATATTAAAATATACTTGTTCAAATTTTGGTAATTTTCAGCTTTTTTCAACATTATTGATTGAAAGATTTTGAAAGGGATATCAAGCACGCTAAAATTTATGTGTATAATTAAAATTAAGTCAACATTTTATTTTTAAATATTTGTGCATGTGAATAAATATGTAGCTATGTAAGTTTTCATTTTTTTGTAAATAATACATATAACATTCAAGGTTAGATCGACGCTTATATAAAAATAGTTTTGTTTTATGTTAAAATATAGAGTTGTATAAAATTTATTATAATTCTTAATGGTTTAATGTCTAAAATATCTTGAGCTTGATATGAGCAAATATTTGTTACTTAATCTTTACAATAACACTACGATTAATTAACAAAACAAGTCAACCCAATGCAACCATTTTTTGTCTAAGTTACTTAATAAAAATGTAATATTCAAACCGCATAAATTTAATCCCGCGGTTAGGTAAATAAAAAGAAGTTAGTAGTTCACGAAGGAGGAAGAGAAAGACCCAATTTTATTTTTTATCTCAGGAAGCATTTGAGTCTAAAATATGTTTCAGTGGATTTTGAAATAGAATTACGTGTTCTTTGATTTAAATATAAATTTTTTTAAATTTAATTGTTTTGTTTATACAGCAAAATACACAGGTCAAAAATATTTTGAGAGTTATGAGTTTAGTAAAAGATCAAACCTGCCATCTTAGGATATCAAATCCGTTTACCGTTTTTCCTAATTAAACATGGTTAGTCAGTTATAAACATTGAAAATTATAGAAAAAAAGATCAAAAACACTAAAAAGATTCAAAAACAAAAATAAATTAAAATTTTATTTTTGCATATTCAAAATAGTTAAACTGTTAAATTCACACTTCAAATAATATTTTCATTAAAAACCGATAATATATAATGTCGTATTTAAACTTGGACGCGAAATATTTTGTATTATCTAAATGCCGATGTTAGAGCTTGATTGATATATTAATAAAATTTATTTCTCATTATTTGTGATGTAAATATAAGTTACAAGGGAGTGTATATGAAAAAAAGATTTTTAAATTTTTTAGGGTATACTTAGATCTGTAAAGTCAAAAAAGGCCATTTTTCGTTATAGACGGACGGATCTAAGGAGCCAAAGACGGAAGAAACTAAGAAAGGCGAAAAATATATATGAGATTAGGCCATCATGAGGATGCATTCTTTTATGTTTTTATAAAAATAACGTTTCTGGCAATATTTGTTGACCTGTGATATAGAAACGAATTGAAAAAATTATGAAATTTAAATTATATATGGAATAAGTTCCTTTTATATAAAATTGCAACAATGCATATATTGTGGCTATAAGTAGAACATTTTTACATAGTTTCAAAATTGTGAAACAAAAAATTTCTAATGCTACAATATCGTTTTTTGCAAACACAGGTTTTAAGATAAAAATATATTTTAAAAAAATCTATAAAAATATTTATCCGTAACCTAAAATAACAAGAATCAGTCAAAGAAACTGCCAAAAATTTTATATTAAATGTCCATTTTCTTTAACAAATTTATTTTCTTGGTTATAATAAATGTTTTTAATATTTTGATTTAAATACATTGAACTTAAATAGTCAAGTTTAAACATTTTTGTGTTAAATAAATAAATTTATTTATGGATGTTTTGCTAATCTATATATGTTTCAATTTTTTGATTCTATTCCTAGGTTATTAAATTTGGCAATTATTTTTAGCTATGCCATAAAATGCAGATAAAATAAATCTTAGGTAGCATGATTAGATTTAAACCAGGTAAGTTGTAAAATTTTATTAATCCTAACTAACACCTCCCCAGTTTTTTCGCACCCAAATATCTGTACACATCATAATGTCCATTGTAATATGTCATAAAGGGCGAAATGCATATTTTTGCAAATTCAATGCTGTGCCAACATTTTGCATACAAATTTTTGGTTTAAATATTTAATCTAGAATTACTTCATTATATTATCTACATTAGGTAGTTGAATTATAAATATTTATCGCATTTAGGAATTATGAGTGGTAAAACAAAACTAAGGTCACTAACAATTTCGCCCCATATATGGAGTAAAATGAAACATTGATGGGCCAAAATGAAAGTTGACATAATATTAATATGTTTTTATTATATGTGATTCTAATTAATTTAGACATAAATATAACTGTTTTTATTTGTTAAAAATTAATTATAAAATGGGCATAAAAATTATTCATCATATTTTAATGAAAGCCCATTTGGTACATTATGTGCATTGGAAGCTGCTCTTAAAAGTTACTTTTGAATAATCATATCATATATTCCACAGAGCCTTCTATTTGTTTTCCTGAAAATTTTATTGGCTTTGTTGTGAAATTTCTAAAGTGGGCCAAAAATTCCTACATTTAAGGGTTGTAGCTTGTGGGAACAATAGGGTGGTAATGTAAACACCTTGATACCATTGTCTTTAATAATTTCAATTGCCCTAATAGAGATTTGAGATACATGAATATCCATAATAACAAGTGCCTAGAATTCAATTTAAATAAAAAACTAGATCTCTATTGGAGCATTTGACATGCTTTACAAAGTGCTGATAATCTACAAACCCATCCTCTTTTATCCATTATGATGAATTCCGGCTTGGGCTACCATTAGGGGTATTAATCAAAAATTCCTGCTTAAGTGGTATATTTTCCCCTATTGCATTAATAGCAATGCCCATTTTAACTAAACTTCCCCTATCTGCTGATACAACTGTTCCAACTTTAAAATTGTGACATTTGTAAACCTGCTTAATCCCTTTCTGTGCAATGGTTTTAGATGGTAAAGGCACAGTTAACAAACCTGTCTCATCCAATTGATATCATGTGTGCTTCAAAATAATACTTTTTAACTATTTCAAAAGAAAATCTCTACAGCTTCTTTATTGGAATTCTAGCCAAGCTTGTATTTTCTGGACTAAGAGAAATTGTTGGACGCCTTTTCATATAATCCATTTATTATATTCTTTATGTGATAAGCTAATAATTTAGCAGCATATAGAACATGATTAACAAGTAGTTGCTCTTCATCCAAATTGAACAATGTTTTTCCTTTAAATTGGTTAGTAAAACGGCTCATAAGGGTGGCATAGAATAATTTGAACTCTTTAGCTATTTTGTATAATGATTTTAATTCTTTTTATGTGCTAGAAATGCTTTTTAAAATAATTTTCACCAAGCTTTTTTTTTCTTCAATAAGTTTGCATTTATATAAACACTTGTTTGGGGTGAAATGGTTATAATCATTTCACCCCACGAAAACAGAGCTCAGTAAAATTTAAAATATTAATTATTAATGATATATAAGATAAATATAGGATTAAAAATTGAGATTAGAATGATTTTAAAAAAATGTGTATATATTAACATTACATTTAACTCTTTTTTTTTAAAAATTAAACAAAATATTCAAGCCTAACAACATAAAATTTTTACACCCAATTATATATTTATTACCTCGTAAATTTTTTTTAAATGCATACCCATACAAAAAATGATCAAAATAGTTGGTCTGCTCAAAGATCTAAATCATATCTGATGTTTAAGAAAATATATTTATTTTTGGGGGAGAAAAATGCATTTTTCATTTCGCCCCGCAGATCATTTCGCCCGGTCTCCCCTATATAAATTTGTCCCCGCAGCCCACATAATTGCAACCAATGTCGCACCATTATCCGTTGTGATTAAATAGATTTTATTGGTTTTAATAACATTTGTACAAATATTTAAAAGGATTTCTTTTAAGCGCGGTCGAAAGTGGCATAATTTTAACTAATAATGTTCGAATTACAATTTCTCCTTCCTCATTTACAAATTGAAACCTCAAAACCTGCTAATGAAGCCCCATCTATTACTCTAACAAATTGTTTTTAATTTCTTTAATACAAAAAATTAACCGATAATTTCTATCTGGTTTTCAAACTATATTTGCCAAAATTATATATATTTCAAAACGTAATTAACCCTTCAACGCCCAAACCTTAGCCCGTGGACCAAAATTTCTGATTTTCACAGATTTTACTCTAAGCACATCCAAACTAATTATTTTATCCCTTTTGTTTTTCCAAACCTACCAAATAAGTGGGGTGTCCCCTGTAGGAGACGCTGGGCAATATATGTACCAAACTACCATAATACAATACATTAGACAATATGTTTTAAAATGTCTTATTTAGTAAATTATCGTATAAAAAAAGTTAAAAACAGTGCAATTACAATTAAGAGGTGGAATGAATACCAGCAATGAATATGTAGCGGTACATCACATTTTTTACAAATATTTCTTGCATGTTTGCCTCAATATGAGCATCTTCGTTGTCTGCATTTTGCTATAACATGGTCACTGTTACCCTGCAAACGAATCTCTGACAAAATATTTCATTTAGGTGTGACTGAGGATCCATTTTTGCGCTGAGTGCCATGAATAGTTAAATATATTTGGACAAATGCTCTTCGAAATTGGCAATAACTATTCAATGATCCTTGTTGTCTCGATAAAATCCAAGCGTATTGGCAAACAGCATCCAAACCAAAGGCAAACAAGCAAAACCACCACTTTTTCCCCCAAAATCCGACTCGAAGAGATGGTAGATTTTCATATCGGTCTACGCCCCCCATAAACTGGTTATATTTTCGAATTACATCTGGGCAATCGACCTGTATACTTACCTTTTTTCCATCAACTTTACCAATTCGATCAACCTTCTTTACCGGTTCAAGAAAATAATTATTGGAAGCAATTGACAAAATTATTAACATTCCATCGTACAACAGCAATGTTTTTTGTCGTGGCAAAACACACATCTCCACGACATCCTTTTTTCATTAATTTTGGATCTTTTAATGGACAATTGCCGATTCGATTATTTCGAATTGTACCGGTTCCACCGGTATTTAGTGCCGTATATATTATTGAGAAGTTTAAAGCTTGTAATATTATCAAAATATAAATTGTAGGGGCCGTATTCACTCGGCAACCGTGAGTGCAAATCTAAAACAACAGCACCTCCTAATACAAATTCATTTTGTAATTTTTGAGTACCAAATTTGCCTTGGTAAGGTTCAAAATTAATTAAATATCCATTAACCGTCGCTGCACACCACATTTTAAAACCAAAGCGGAAAGGTTTCCTATGAATATGCTGTTTGCAACTATGCTTTCCATAATATGGCACAATAGTTTCATCAATGGATATATTTGAATTAAAAAAAACTTCTTAGAAAACTTTTATTCAGGAGGTTAAAAAATGGTCTAACTTTGCTATATTTATCAGTCAAGTTCAAATGACTGTTATCAGCCAGGTGCAAAAATCTTTGAATTTCTAAGAACCGATTTCGACGCATGCTTTGAGAAACCAATTTATTATAAGTGTCCGATTGGGCCTCCCAGTACATTCTGATGCCTTTGGGGGTTAGATAGTCAGTTAAAAAAAGGATGGCTACGTAGACACGTATCTCATAAATATTTAAATCGAAATTGAAGTTGTAATTAAGTGCGTACTTGTTGGAATCTGTAATGATTAAACTTAAAATTTCGTTTGTAAAATTTTTTTCAAACATTTCCCTACATAAGAAGATATTTTTTCAATATTAGATAAGTCAATTGGGTTTTAAAGAACTTTGAAAATTGTTTTGATAAGTATACCAAGTTAGCCTATTTTTCGAATTAATTTTAGGAGGTAAATTATCATCTTCAACCTCTTCGAGTTCATACTTGTCCGAAGAAACCTACTGGGTAAATGGTTAATATCGGTGTCAATTTCATCACCAGACTCTTCCTCAGTCATCTCCCCATCGAAGGGGGGCAGTAAATGTATATTATTATCAATAATATCGTTTTCTAAAACTTCAGAGTTTTAAGCTAAAAATTTAGGGGATTCTGCCCAGCGTCCCCTACAGGGGACACCATGGTATAAAAGTAGAAATAAAAAAAATTTAATGGGTTCAAAAATTAATTAATCAATTTAATATTCTAATATGAGTTCAGGTTGAAATTAAATGCAAATAAAATAATTTTAAATACCTTTCAGTAGTCATTAAAATCAGTTGTTTGAGCAACAAGAATTTTTGAGAGCAGATATTTTATCAAAATCGGATGCCAAATATTACAAAAATGGATTTCGAAAAAAGAACACATGATTAATCATTCCATATGGGAAAATAGCCAAATCAAAATTTGCGCTAAGGTGAAAAAGCGTCCTCTAAAGGGGATGCTGGACGTGGGTTAAGGAGTTGAAAAACACCTTACTTATATTTCATAATTTAAAAAAAAATTACCGGACAGGGCGGAAATCAATGTCGAGACTCGAAAGCCTACCCGGCCCGGTGACAGCTCGCCCAAAACAAGCCGGGCCCGGCCTGGCCAAAATTAAAACGGGTCGGGCAGATTATTATCACTGCCTTTTTTAACCAGTGTTAACAAAAGGCTATCTCTGTATTTTAACGACAATTTTAAAGTAAAAAATTTATGGCCAGGAATATAAAATTTCCAGGCCGTATTTTATGGGCCGAGCCCTTGGTTGAAAAAATATGTTGAGAGGGATAGGCCGTTATATCACGGTCCGGTTTAATCTCTAGAAAGGGCCTGGCATAAAACTTAAAAGGCAGAATTAATGATAGCCAAAGGTCGAGCTTTGCCAATGTAATGCCTTGTCTGGCCTAAACTGTTAGCTAACATAAATACAACCCTACTTAATAATTTTGAATATGATCGCCTGTCTCCATGCATATTTGAAAAATATAAAGTTTCAAGCTAAAAATTTTTCCAAATTATTATTTAATGAACACTATGCTTAAGAGTATGGATCTAATATATCCTTAATTCGAGATAAATTTTGAAGTTTAAAAATCATGAGAGAGATTTTTTAAAATGCATCTCAAGGCGTTTTTTTAGAACTTGTTTTTCGATTTTTTTGCCCATTTTTACTGGGAGCTTTATTATAATGTTATTTTGGCCCTTTATTTATGGCTCTCTTTCTTACTTCAAGTTATGGAGCAGAAAATGAGCCAAAGTTTTGTGGCTCGCTTTTTTCCTAGCTCTGCTTAGGATTGCTTGAGAAGCCTGATTAATATGGCTATGAAGGTGAATTATTGATTTTACATTGTAGCAATTCTTTTTCTTACGAAGATTTGGTAATGGGTATGGCTTACACCTCTTTTAGGTTGTCAAAAAATGTTCAAATACACTGGTTATTCAAAATTTATTTGAACTGAGTAGAATTACAGAAAGACTTCCGCCTATCACTAAACTAATTAAAATTTTCACGATTAGAAAAATTTCTATTTATGTTGATACTTTAACACCTATCTGGAGTATCATACCATTTTTAAAAAACTAGATGATTAAATTCTATATAATATTAAAACACCCCAAGCGTTACAAAATACAGACTCCCGAGTTCTTTCTTTTATGTACCCTTTATAGCTTTTCGCGCCTCATACTGAGGTGGCTAGACAAGATGTCTTCTAAAAACAAATGGTCGACCACAAACTTGAAACGTATCAAGTATTCTGATAATCAAAAGCATAACCGTCCCATACCAAAGTATAAAGAGCCTTTATCTACTTATCAATAATAGATTTTACATTTTTAGCACTCTTTTTGAATTATTTTCGTTATTTTAGGAAAATTCATGGTTTGAATTTAAATTTTTCATTCATACTTTGGACTTATTTCAAATTTCGTGCTTGCAAAAGGCATTTGGCATTAATTCTTTATTTCTATAAGATTTTTATTTTATAAAAACTTTTCAAAACTATGCAACCACATACAAAGACATATTTTATGCGCTTGTTGCAACTTTTTATGTTGATTTGTAGAATTCATAACACTCTCATATTTTTTTTAAATTGTTTCTGTACAGAACACGTAATTCTCCTTAAAATCTTGATTAAAACCTATTTTGAACTATAACACAGGTCAACAAAAATCAATGTCAGAAAATTTTGTATATAAAAATATAAACAAACAACCCATGATGGCCTTATCTCATATAAATTTCCCGTTTGTAGTTTTTTCCACATTCGTCTTTAGATCCATCCATATCGAAAAAATGACCATTTTGACTAAATTGGCAGATAGTGGAGTGGCAGAGCGCTTGCTTGTAGCCTGAATAGCCTAGAAGGTTCGGGGTTCGAATCCCGGCAAAGGCAGATTTTATTTTCAGGAAAAAGTTTTAGCAAGAGAGTAGCCACATGACTACTGGTGACCTACAAGGCAGTAGGCCCTAAATGATGATGCCTAAGGAGTCCAGAGTCAAATCTGGGTCACCGTCAGCCCTCAGAAGGCGGGTGTGAAAATCCCGAAAATCTAAACAAAAACATAATGAACACAACCAAACAATATGCGACCTCAAGAATACCCTAAAAAAATCTTTAATATAATCCCTCGTAACTTATATTTATCAACTCAATGAAAAAAAAATTTCAAGTATATCAAGTTTTTAAATCAATATTTAAATTATACAATATATTTGGCACCCCAACCTCAATGACAAAATTTATCGGTTTTTAATAAAAAAAATTTTTTTAAGGTTTGAATTTAACAGTTTAACTATTAAAAATACTGTAATAATTTTTTTCAATATTTTTTTGTTTAATTTTTTTTTGCTTTTTTCATTTTCCCAAACATTTACAATGTTCATGGCTGACTTACTAATTTTGGTTAACGGATTTGAAAATCCTTAAGATGGCAAGTTTGATCTTTGTAGTTAGCTCATATTTCTCAAAAATATGTTGACCTATGTAATAGATATAGAAGGTTAAAAATTGGGGTACGCTCGTCCCCCAGCAGGTAATGTATTTTTTTTACTTCCCCAGCCGCGGTTTAAAATAACAGTATATGATATTCTAACTTGTGTTGCTTACTTACGAATGATTTAGAATACTAAAATTTATAAAGTCTATCAAATAAATTACAATAATAACTTTTACTTGCAAACAAGGTGTTTAATAATTACCAACAATGGCTTACAAATAATGATTAACCCTTAACAATTATTAGTTTATCAGACAATTTAAAAAAAATGATTTAGTTGACGTGCGAGCAAAAACATTTTCATTGCTAAAATTTGTTTTGCGTTATATAATTAATAAAATTTGAATATAAAAAGAAAAATATTAATTTTAAGTTTTTAAAAGAGGTGTCTCTAAATAAATTGTGGCCCTTAAAAGTGATAAGCTAATTTAACAAGGGCTTAAATAAACAAAATTCTATGGGTTGTGTGCTCGTTAAATTTTGATTAATCATAAAAACGGATAATTATTTTTTTAATTAACTTGCCCATTCCTGTTTCCATTCAATTTTTAATATTTTATTCCGTATTCATATTTATTTTTTTCCTATTAACTAAAAAACACAAATAATTCTAAAAAAAACTAAAAAATATGAATTCATATATAAAATAACTAAATTTTAAATAAACCTTAAAATTAAATTTCTTATACCCTGTGACAAATTTTTTATAAGTTCAACGCGGAACCTTATTTATAACATATGTGGACGTTAGTTGGGTTATTTAATATACATTTAAAGTTAAAAACTTGAATAGTTAAATCGTTAAAAAATATTTTACCAACAATTTTTGATATCTCGTTTTATTTTTTACCACCACAGAAAAAGCTCATAAGGGGGGTAAAATACTTTTTTAAAATTAATTCGAATTTTTAACTTTAAATAAATATATATAATTAATTGTATCCGACAATTATTAATATCATAATATTTTGTTTAAAATAGTTGCTAATATCATTAATATTTGTTAGCATATGAAATAGAAAAAATGAAAAAATACTCGCTAGCATATTGTTTGATAATTTGTAAGATTGCAGGAAATATAGTGATATCAAGTTCAGCGTTCTCGTAGGGTCGTGGCGGAAATTTTCCACAAGTATCAATTTTATAAAAAGATTTTGTATTACAAATGATATGATCAAACGCGTCTTCGGCAGATATAACAAGGCTAAATAAATATATAGTACTAAAACGTCAAGTGGAAGACAAACAATGTTCATAGCATTAATTAAAAAGTATTAGTAATTTACATATTTATAAGTTAAAAAAACGATAGAAGCTTACTTTTGAAGACTTTCATCAAAAGAAATATTTTTAATATCCATATTCAGATTATTTATAGTTAAACTCTGCGAATGTATATTAAAACTGACTGAGGACCAAAATTCAAAATTAAAATCGTTTAGAACGTTGGTAAGGAGTATCGGCGTAGAAGAGATATTGAAATTTTTTACGTATTTTTCTATCATTACACTAATACATTGAGTTTTGTCGTTTAAATATTGTTTTGATAATTTTTCAAATTCACAAATTATCAAATTCTTGCCGATCTCTTTCCAGATATCAAAAGGCCGCGTTTTAGGTTTATTTAATTTAAAAAATTGATTTGCAATTATCCAATCATTGTATGAATACAAATCATCATCAAGTAAATAACAGCATTTGTATAGTTCCTTTGCCAATTGTTTTAAATTGTATGAATAAGTAGAATCGTTAATAAAACACATATTCCCATCATATTTTATTTCCAAACATCTGTAAATAAAATAAATATCATAATAATGGACTGTTATATTAAATCTTAACGATTTAATTTAATTAACTCGCAAACAAAAATTGGGTGTTATTAACAATAACATAATAAAAAAGATCAAAGGAAGTCTTGTAAATTAAAACTTGGATAAGTGATTTAAATATAGATTAGAGATCATAATCAAAACCCGAAAGCCCCCACGGCCCGGTGCCGGCCTGCCAGAAAAACGGGCCGGGACTAAATATAAAAAAAGAAAGGGCCGTGCCGAAGCCTTAAATATATTGCCCTATTTTATTAAGAACTAATAATGATAAATGTATTATTACACGATGAAGGGTATTATTTCTGCACTCGGTAATTTTAAAATAAAATTTTTTTAAGCTTGTATAAAAAAAAATTAAACCGTATTTTTTAAAGGGCCTAAAATCGAAAAACTGAATTCCGGGCCAAATCGCAAGCGGGACCGGGCTGGGCCTAAATTAAAAAAATGTGCGGCTAGTTGGGCCGGAATATCATGGCCCGGTTTAAACTATAACATAGATATACTTAAGCATAACATTTTTGGTCAGTTAATAGATCCAAGCTTAAATAAGATTTCAACAAATAGTAACAAATGATAATTGGGACCCAAAAAGCAACCAAAATGTAAACACTGTTCGGGTACGGCCTAAATGCCTATTATATAGACGAACAAATTTTTGACATACACGATCAATTTTATGAGATCAAATCTACTATTTTTGGGATAACGTTTACTGTTTTTTAGGTCAAACTTTGGCCATCAATAAATATTACAAATTAAAAATAATGTTAAAAACACAAATAACACTGGACAACAAAAAAAAACAACTTAAACGATTTCTAAGGGTTTTGTAGAGAATTTTCTTGCGATAACGATCCAGGGTTTAGTTTTTTTTCTAAGGCCTCCAATTTTTTTTAAACCGCGTCCTAAGTTTAGAAAAAAATTCAAAAAATTTTTTTTACTATTAATTCTACAAAAAATCTATTGGCATATTTAGATTCCTTATAAAAAAACATATCTAGAAAAGGTTATTACATAAATTTTTAGCAATTTACTTTCAAGTTATTTAAAATCAAAAAACGGAGTTTATGACAAAAACCACTAATTTTACAAAAATTAAAAAATAAAAAAAAATTAAATATTAAAAAAAAATTTAAACCCCTTACGTTAATAATGAATGTTTTCGTTATCTAAATGTATTTTTAAACTTTTGTTACTACCCATAGGTTTTATGATATAAAAGCCCAAAATACCCCAAAAATTGAAAAATCTCAACTTTGACACCGAATAACTAAAAATCTGAGGCTTTGGCTATCTGATTTCATATTCGTGATCAGCGCCAAAAACTTGACCAAAAAACCATAGTTGCCATAAATGTTGCTTAGGGTCGTCCAAAATTTGTTGTCCAGTGTAATTTATATATAAAATATGTTTATATAAATAAGAGCTAAACTCTGAATTCAAAATTTAAATAATATGTTTAACCCGGTAATAGTGTCCTATTAATGTTGGTATTATTTCTTAATAATCTAAATGTAAAAGTTAGAGGATATGCCTAAAAATTTAATATCTCATTATTTCAGATAAAAAAATTAAAGTTACAGTTGATTCGACATATCAAAAAATAAATTTTTTTAACGATACTCTAGGTTGCAAAATCAGTCATTTTTGATAAAGTTAGCCATTTTTTGATGGTCCAGGGTCTGGTGGGCCCTGTCCCGATAATGCGAAAAACTAGTAATACATTAGAAAAAACGCCATCATGTAAATTAATTTCTAGCAGATTCATAAATCTATACGAACATTCAATAATTTATGCCTAAAATTAATGAAATAATTATGAAATCGCTTGTTTTCATAACCTCTTGAAAAAAATTGTAATAAAAAAATTTGGCAAATAAGGCAATCAATATTCCAATTTAGTTTTTTTAATATTAATCTATTTTTAAAGATATTCAAATATGTGCTGGGGTCCATATGGACCCCACAGTGCTAATCGCGGGTTAAGGACTTTCGAGTACAGTGGATTTTGCCAAATTTAATTATTTAGATTGACGAGAGGGGATTTGAAAAATGGAAAAAGAGATAAGGCCACATTGTAGACTATTTCTATAAAGTTTTATATGCTTCTTCAAACATTCATTTTTGTTTAGTAGGTAGTAGCCTAAATTGGAAAAAGTAATTACAAGCCCGGCAAGCCAATTTTTTCAATTTCATTTACTTTTTGATTTTTCTTATTGCTTACACAAGTCAACAAATATTGATGTCACAAAAAATAATTATATAAAAACATAAAAGAAAGCATCCACATGATAGCCTTCTCTCATATATATTTTCCGTTTTTCTTAGTTACTTCAGCTCCTTAGATCCGTACATAACATAAATTGGCCTTTTTTGACATAATTGACAGATCTTTATATACCCTAAAAAGAGAAAATTTAAGAATCTTTTTTTCATATAAAAATCCCTTGAAAATATTTATCATCACAAATAAAGCAAAATAAATTTTATTAATATATCAAGCTCTTACATCAGCATTTATATAATACAAAATATTTCGCTTCAAAACTTAAATACGACATGATATATTATCGTTTTTTAATTAAAATATTATTAGACGTTTGATAACAGTTTAGCTGTTGTAAATTGCAAAAAAAAATTCAATTTAATTATGTTTTTGAATCTTATTTGTTTTTTTTTACCTTTTTTTCTATAAATTTCAATGTTTATAACTGACTAACTAAGTTTGATTAAAAAACGGTAAACGGATATGAAAATCACTAAGATGGCAGGTTTGATCTCTGTAGTTAACCCATAACTCTCAAAAACTTGTTGACCTGATTATAAGCCACTTCTTCTAGATATATTTTGTAAATCTCCATCTTCTTTTAATTTAAGGAAAAATAAAATGCCAAAAAATCAGGGCCTTTAAACAGTACTGCAACCAGGGCTTGTAACTTCCATTGGAGTTTTAAGAAAGGCGGGGCCGAACTTTTTCCAACTTTTAATCCGGAAAAATCGGACAACAAATTTTCGGGATTTTTTAAAAAAAAATAGAGAGTCACCACGTTTTATTAGTTTTTTAATTACATAATTTTTGGTTAATCAAAAAATTATGGGTTTGACCCCATACCTTTCCCCATTTAAGGGCGCCATACCCGTTAGGGCTTTGTCTTTTTTAACCCGAGCAAATCCATTAATATTGCCGACGGGTTAAATAGTAAGATTTGCTAGCACGCCGGCGGCATATTGTTCAGGGCCTATTAACTAAGCAGGCCACTCAGCAGCTTCAAAATGGTTGAACAATCACACTATTTTTCCGAAGAAAAACGTTTCCTGTGCACGTATTTGAACTCGCAACCTCATGCTTATAAGACTAGGTTTGCCACTAAACTATCCGAGCTAACATTGTTTAATTAAAAATTAATATTAGAGTCTTATTTATTTAATTAAATTTTTTAAAACTTCAAAAAGTAAAGTTTTACCTGATTATAAAACAGGTCAACATATCAATGTCAGAAACGTGGAATCTAAAAACATAAAAGAATGCATCCCCATGATGGCCTAATCTCGCATATATTTTTTGTTTTTCTTAGTTTCTTCCGTCTTTGGCTCCTTTGATCCGTCTATAACGAAAAATGGCCTTTTTTGACCAAATTGACATAAATATACCCCAAAAATAAAAAAATTAAAAATCTTTTTTGCATAAAAAAATCCCTTGTAACTTATATTTATAATCACAAATAATGAGAAATAAGTTTTATTAATATACCAAGTTCTTACATCGGCATTTAGATAATACAAAATATTTCGCTTCCAAACTTAAATACGACACTATATATTATCGGTTTTTAATGAAAATATTATTTGAAGTTTAAAATTAACAGTTTAACTATTGTGAATATGGAAAAAAAAATTTCAATTTTATTTTGTTTTTTTGACCTTTTTATTAAAATTTTCAATGTTTATACCTGACTAACTAAGTTTGATTAGGAAAAACGGTAAACAAATTTGATATTCCCTAAGATGGCAGGTTTGATCTCTGTAGTTGTCTCATAACTCTCAAAAAATTGTTGACCTATGTAATAGTACCTTATGCATTACTTAAATCCAGTTAAACGTTTTTCAAATATTCGTCCAATATATGGTGTCAAAGTTCTAAATATGTTAAAAAATGCGCTCTTTGAGACTTTGAACGGCCAATTTAACTCCAAATTTTAATTTCTTTTAAAAAAATAGTGCAAAATGTTCCAAATTTTAAGTTGCATTTTGTTTTTAAATCTTACCCAAGTTGCAAATATGGTCAAAAAATATCACTGTCAGAAATTAAGTTTATGAAAACATAAAAGCATACATACCCATGATAACCTTATCTAATATATTCCGTTTTTCGTAGTTTCTTTAGCC
This sequence comes from Acutogordius australiensis, assembly GCA_030555515.1. Taxonomy (NCBI): domain Eukaryota; kingdom Metazoa; phylum Nematomorpha; class Gordioida; order Gordea; family Gordiidae; genus Acutogordius; species Acutogordius australiensis. The sequence continues at coordinate 18,158,913 of CM060245.1, read as the reverse complement.
TTCGACTCCCTTGATTCGTTTATATCAAAAATTGGCCTTTTTTGACAGATTGACAAATTTTGCGACGTCGAGAATACCCTAAATATAAAAAAAAATCAAGAATCGTTTATATAAAAATCTCCCGAAACTTATATTTATTATCTCAAAAAATGAGAAATAAATTTTTTTATTATATCAAGCTATTACATTAGCATTTAGATAAACAATTTTGACAAATTTTATTTTGTAATAAAACGCAAAATTGTAAAAAGTTGCTAAATTTAGTTTATGCACATAATAGGGGAGACCGGGGCGAAATGGTTGGTGGGGTGAAATGATTAATGGATATATCTCTGCCAAAAATTATTCAATATATATAAATTTTATATATGTTGTAGATCTTTAAACAAGCTATCGATTCATTATATTTTTTACATATGCATCCATTTAAAAAAATTTAGAAAATCTTAATTAAAGAAAAAATGCTATTTCAAATTTATGTTTTAAGCAACATTAATTTTGCTTTATTTTTAATAAAATGTTACCTCGAAAATATTATTATAATTAAAAAATTTAAAAAACACTTCATTGTAAGAATATAATACATTTTTAACTTAAAACTTAATATTATTTGAACATTATTGATTTTGCAAACACTACATGCGGGGCGAAATGAACATATTCATTTCGCCCCACGCCGAAACCATTCATGCGTATTATAAAAGAAAAAGTTTGAAGACAGATGAAGACATTCTCAAAGAACGCCCTTATAACCTCAAAAAAACAATTTAAATCCATAATTAGATTAGAAAACTAGCATATGAATATGCTGTCATACTTAACAAAAGAACCCCTACCAGTTGGATTGAACAAAAATTAGCTGGACCTGATTGGTTCAGCAATTTTATAGAAAGAAACCCTATCAATTCTATAAGAATGAATGTACCAGTCTAGCCAGGATATCTGGTTTCAATAAAGAAGCAATGGTTTTTAACCTAATAGATCTAATGGAAAAATATTATTTTGAACCTCACATGATATTCAAAGATGAAACTGGTTTAATAACAGTTCCTTCACCATCTAAAGTGGTTGCACCGAAGGTGTTAAGCAAGTTTATTATACATTATAATAATTAATTAAAAGGTAGAAACAATTGTTTCTGCTGAAAAGGGGCAGCCTTGTTACCATGTGTATTGCCATAAATCCAGTTGGGCAATTAATTCCACCTTATTTCTTTTTTCCTAGAAAAAGGTTTAAGGTGGAGTGGAATTATCTAATGGTCCTAATATGATGGTTGTGGCAATTCATCAGGATGGATGAAAGAAGAAGAGTTTGTGGGGTATTTAAAACATTTTGTAAAATATAAATGCTCAACTGAGGATCCATTAAATTCAATTATTATATTTTAAATAAAGGCACTTATAATTATGGATAACCATGTATCTCATATATCCATAAAAGCAGTGAACTTTTTTAAGATAATGGGATTAAAGTGGTCACACTACCACCTCATTGTTCACATAGACTTTAACCCCTTGATGTTGGGATTTTTGGGCCACTGGTAATTGATTATGATATAATTATTAATAAAATGATCTAAATCTATATTTATTTTTCAATATATAAGGTTTATTTAAAATTAAAGCTGTAAATGTAAAAAATTTTACACACTTTCATTTTGCCCCATGGGTGTTTCATTTTACCCCTTATATGGGGCGAAATGGTTAATACTAGTGGGTTTATACATTGTTCAATATCTTTTTACAGAATTATATTTTTTTGGTTAAACAAAATATTTTATAAAATATAATGAAATATCTATAAAATGAGCCATTAATTTTTTCTTTTGGATTAAAAATGTGTCAGCAGCAACGATTTTGCAAAAATATGTTCATTTCGCCCCGGTCTCCCCTATGCTTTTTCTATAATAATTTTTAAAAAAAATAAATTTTCATAATTTACGAACATAAATACTCACTTTGCACATGGCCTAATACAGAATATTTCGCGTCCATACTTAAATACGACACGCTATATTATATACTAAAAATGTTATTTAAAGTTTAAACATAGTTATTGTCAATATGGAAAAAACTTAAATTTGTTTTTGTGTTTATGACATTTTTTCTAAAATATTCAATATTTAGAGCTCACTTACTAAGTATGATTAGAGAAAACGGTAAAAGGATTTGAAAATCCCTAAGATGGCAGGTTTGATCTTTGTGGTTAGCTCATAGCTCCCAAAAATTTGATGACCAGTGTAATCAAAAATATTCTTATAAAGAAATAAATAATATGTTAATAAAAAAAGTTGATTATTGAGTCTGGCCATCTAAAAAAAATTTAAATAGAGTTACCACATATAGGGCCGGCCAAATCATCTTAAAAAAATAGTTTTGCTATATTAAACAATTTTTATAAGTTTGACCATTGAATAACGAAAAATTGACAATTTATTAAAAGTCTAGAAGTGTTTGAAAAAATTTGCAAACAGATTTTGAGGACCTATGTCTCTATTGCGAACTCATATAAGTAATTATTACCCGACGAAAAGTATAAATTTGATACTGTCCAACTTTTGTCGTTATTATTTTAAGGCAATAATTTAATTTTTATTAAAGGTAGATTTGATGTTTGATAGTTATTTGTAAAATTAAATTAAATGTCATCATGTCATAATTGTATATTTGATGAACTTAGTGCCGATATACATAAATAACATTTTGGTAACAAAATTGTTGCAAATAAAAATGATAGATGACTGGTATCTTTAAAATAGGCTTGAAAAATAATTTTTTTGTGTAACCTGTTGAATAATAAGAAAATGAGAAGTTGTAAGAATTAATGGAAGCCACTTATAGAATATAAATGTCGAAATATAACACAGGTCAACAAATATCAATGTCAGAAACGTGATTTTTATGAAAACATAAAAGAATGCATCCCCAAGATGGCCTAATCTCATATATATTTTTCGTTTTTCTTAGTTTCTTCCGTCTTTGGCTCCTTAGATCCGTCTATAACGAAAAATGGCCTTTTCCAAATTGACAGATCTAAATGTACACAAAAAGAAAAAATTTGAAAATCTTTTTTGCTTATAAAAATCCCTTGAAACTTATATTTTTAATCACAAATAATGAGAAATAAATTTTATTCAGATATCAAGCTCTTACATCGGCATTTAGATAATTATCGGTTTTTAATTAAAATATTATTTAAAGTTTAAATTTAACAGTTTAAATATTGTGAATATGCAAAAAAATTTCAATTTATTTTTGTTTTTGAATCCTTTTTGGTTTTTTGACCTTTTTTCTAAAATTTTCAATGTTTAAAACTGATTAACTAATATTGATTAGGAAAAACTGTAAACGAATTTGATATTCCGTAAGATGTGGAAGTTTGATATCTGAACTTAACTCATAACTCTCAAAAAAAATATTGATTTGTGTAATTTGGTATTTGCCCGGAATGTTGCAGTGTTATTAAATTATTTTCTGGGGTCGCTTCAAAAAATATACTAATTAAAAAATTGGAAATAATTATAATTAAAATGATGTTCAACAGGTTTCGCTAGTTAATTTGTCGTTTATAACCGCTTTACTACATTATTTGCTTAATCCATTACCTATGCTTATGATTATTTTAATCACAGATAAATTTAGGTGTAAAATTAAAGATATTAAAGACTTTTGCTTGATTCAAGCTTTATTGCCCGTGTAGGTTAAGAGATTCTATTAGTGTTCACCATCTAATATGCAGCCCTATCTAGAAGTATATTACATAGGTCGACAAATCAAAGATTGATCAAAAAAATTATAAAACTTCGGAGAAATGATCTACATAAGGACATCATCTCTCATATTTTTTTCCTTTATCCGATAAATAATTAGCACTCAGCTATTTTACAGATAAAAATCAAAAAAAAATGGCAATGGACTGGTTTTGCGACCTCTAGAATACCTAAAGAGAAATAAAAATACGAAATCATATGTAATTTATATTTTTTATCTTGATTAGAAATAAAATTTAGTAAATCAACCTAGGTTATACAGAATAATAAGCATCCCAACCAAAATAGAACATGAGATTTATCGATTTTGATTAATTGTAGTTGGAATTTAGCAGTTTAGCTATAAATAACACTGGTCGACAAATTTCGACTTTTTGTCGGCGACCAGTTACAAACACATATAATTTAAAAGAGTTTTTTGTGCTGATTCCAAATATCTTTTCCATTTTTTTCGAATAGGTCTAATTTTTTAATTAGAAGCGGTCAAAATCTTCAAAAACCTCAATATATGTCATTTTCAAAAGCAAATTTAACACCCTAAAATCCAAAAATTTTTAATAAAAAAAATGTAATTCTATAGGAAATGGCTTAAATAATATATTCGAATTAAAAAAACTGGAAAAAATTAATTAGTTAAAGCAATTATTTAATTTTTAAGAAAAATTATATATGGCAAAATTGGCGCCTTTAAATCTATCTCTTAAAATCCTTTTTAATGGTCCATGGGAATTTAATTTTTAATGTTATTTGCTTCAAATCCATAAAAAAGGTTTAGATAATTTATTTTAAGCTATTGGGAATATTTGATTATAATTATCTCCTTTATAAATCACTTGCTTACAAATAAATTTATGTAAAAAAAGTTCTGGTAAAAGTTTATAAGTAATCGAGGACATTATGATAGGGGCAACTATATATTGAACAATCTCAATTGGGTAAAGTAAGTCTAATTAACCTCTAGAGTGAATTTAAATTAAAAATAAGCTTACCAAAAATCTTTGAAGAGGTTTCTAAGCGTTAGACTTTATGGCGCCAAATACGCCTAATTCATTTTTTCTTAAAAATTAAATAATTGCTTAAATAATAAGATTTTTTAAATTTTTTTGATTTAATTTAATTATTTAAGAATTTTCCTATAAAATTACAAGCTTTTTGTCCAATTTTTTTGAATTTAAGGGCACTATATTTGCTTTTAAAAATGACACATATTGGAGTTTTTGCTGACTTTAAACGGTTATAGTTAAAAAACTAGACCTATTCGGAAAAAATGGAAAAGATATTTGAAATCAGCTTAAAAAACACTTCTAAAATATACGTTTTTCTAATTGGTCGCCATTTTTTGTCGACCAGTGTAATTTTTAGAATATTTTTTTTAATCTTTTTTGTTTTTTTAACATTTTTGAGGTTATAGCTGGCTTACAGAGTTTGATTAGAAAAACGATGTTTGTAGATCTGTAGTTCTGGTCTCAAATTAATATATCTCAAACTTGTCGAGCTGTTGTTATAAATGTGCGCTTTTTCGATTCTCGCACACAGCTCGACTTGTTAAGATACATGTAAGTTTACATTAGGAATTTTCAAATCCCTTTAGCGTTTTTTAATATAGCCAGCTGTAAACAATGAAAATTTTTGAAATTAAAAAGAAAATGTTAAACAAAGTTTAATATAAAATAGCTAAACTATTTAATCACAGTTTATATAATATTATTATTTCAAAACCGATAAAAAATTGTCCTTTTTATGTGGGTTGTCAAATATTGTATAACCTGCTTGTAATGTAGATTATTTCCTTAAAGAGTCATTGTAAGCCTGTGTTATAGAGTCGCCTCCTTGAAGATTAAAGTAACGAAAGTTTATCATATAACACAGGTCGACAGATAGCAATGTGAGAAAAAAGTTTTTGAAGAAATAAATGGATCCCCATGATGGCCTAATCTCATATATATTTTCCATAGTTCTTTCGCCTTCGGAGCTCCACATGGAAAAATGGCCATTTTTGATGAAATTCATAGATTTTGCTCCCAAATAATGAGAAATGATTTTTAAGTATATGAAGCTCAAATTAACATTTATATTTTACAATATATTTGGCACCCCAACCAAAAAGGATATGATATATTATCGGTTTTTGATAATAATAACACAGATCAACAATTTTTTGAGAGTTATGAGTTAACTACAGAAATTAAACCTGCCATCTTAGGGAATATCAACACAGTTTACCGTTTTTCCTAATCAAACTTAGTTAGTACAAACATTGAAAATTTTAGAAAAAAAGGTAAAAAAACCAAAAAAGATTTAAAAACAAAAATAAATTGAAATTTTATTTTTGCATATTCACAATATTTAAACTGTTAAATTCAAACTTCAAATAATATTTACATTAAAAACCGATAATATATCGTATCGTATTTAAGTTTAAACGCGAAATATTTTATTATCTAAATGCCGATGTGAGAGCTTTATATATTAATAAAATTTATTTTTCAATTTGTGATTAATAATATAAGTCACAAAAGATTTTTATAAAAAAAGATTTTTAAATTTTTTCTATTTAGGGTATATTTAGATCTGTTAATTTGGCCAAAAGGCCATTTTTCGTTATAAACAGATCTAAGGAGCCAGAGACGGAAGAAACTAAGAAAACCGAAAAATATATATGAGATTAGGCCATCATGGGGATGCATTCTTTTATGTTTTCATAAAATTCACGTTTCTGACATTGATATTTGTTGACCTGTGTAATATCTGAAGTTTGAATGTAACATTTTAACTGTTTTAAATATACAAATAATTTCTTCAATATTTTTTTGTTTTTCTTTTTAACATTTTTTCAAAAATTTTAATTTTTATAGCTGACTCGCCCATTTCTTTTCCCTTTTGGGGGAAAAAACTCGTGGGGGGCAGAAAAAATTTTTCCTTCCGAAAATTCTGACCTTGTCACGGCAAAAATTATACATGTACAACAATAGAATCCACGTTCAAAATTTTTTAACAAATTAATAGTAATTTATTATATTCTTAAATTAAAAAAAATGAGTTTATAAATTGAATATGTGAATTAAAATTAATTGTTTTCACTAAAATCAATTGCTTAAAAAGATATGAGATTTGAATTAATTGTAAGTATAATTTTATCCTTTGGTATCATTGCGCATGAAAATTAAAAATATGATATATATGATTGATAAAAATGAATTATATAAAACTTTGGATTTTAGAAAATGAAAAGTGAAATAAGATTGATTATCATGAAAACAAAATTATAAGTATCTAATTTGGAAGAATATATATGAAAAAACACTCTATATATAACTAGTTATTAATATTAGTAAAAAATTAAATAAAACATGAACATAAACGTTAAATGCGCATAAAAAATTTCAAATTTGTTAAAATAGTAAGCAATAATTAGCTGATTATAGCAGTTATTTATTGATCAAACTATTTTATCTTAGAGGATTTTAATTAAATTACAATATTCATCAAAATTCAACGCCCCTAATTAATAATTTTTCTTTCTAAAAGAACCAAATCACCTTTAACAGGTCACTAATTGTCAGCGTTATTATCCTTTTTAAAGAAGAAAATGTGGCCTCACAACTCGACGTTGAAGAGCCAATTAACAAACTTATAAATAGAAAACGCATCATTGTAATCATATAAAAATTTAACAAAATCAATAGTAACACATTCTTTGTAATTATTAAGTTTCTTATTAAAAAATTTTTGGCTACGTCAATTTCTTTAGATAATGAATTTTTATCAATATTACTTATTTTTAAAAAAGGCTCTAATTTATTTATATCTAAAATAAAGGTTAATCAAATTTATAAAGGGAATCTAAAGATTTTAAACAACTATTATCGGTAAAAAATCTATTATCAAAATATAAATAAATCAATAATATTAAAATAAAAACTTTTTACTTCTTCATTAATATAAATATTTTCAAACTTATGAGTATAAATAAAAATCAGAAAAATCTTTAGGTTTAGTTTTTCTTTTATCCATAGATAAATTATTGTCATTTAACAAATATTAATATCAAAACAATTTTTGAATAAATCTTCAAATTATTTTTATTTCTTAATTTTTAATTTCTAACAAACAATTTTATTAAATCAGAAATTTTAGAAATATAAATCTTCTCATTAAATTGATCTATAATTATTTTTAATAAATAAAATAATTTTTCAATTAAATACAAATAAATAAATAGATGATTATAAATATTCAAAAAACCCCGATTCCTTACCTGAAGATATAAAAGTTTTTATTTTTAAATTTTAAAGATATTAAATATTTCTTTAATTTTTAAAAAAAACAATGCAGGTAGTGACCACACCACCAATGGGGCAACACCGGGGTATGGTCCCGCATTCACTAACTACCTTGATTACATCATGTTGAAAAATTTATGAAGAAAAAAAATTATCAAAAAAATCTTTCCCTTCACTTAAAATAAGACAATCTTTTACAAGAAGAGCAATCGTGGTTAAACAGTGAATATACGGGACATGGTGTACTATTTTGCTTAGAAATACTTGAACACTTTTTTCGGCATACGTTCCCCCATCTAGCATTGTGCGATCAGGTTCTTTGGTTCTAGATTATATTCTAACAAATTGTTGTTAACTGAGAAAATTTCTGAGGCATCAGATTTATGAATTGGTTTCACAAATATAAAGCTTTCTGTAAAATCAAATTTTTCTATATATTTCTGTTAGTTTGATCTCTCTTGCGGATGAGAAGTATTAATGAATAATAACACTTTTAAAAAATAAATATTTTTAAGATAATATTTTTTAAATATTTTTGACGGAGCAAATTTAATTATATTATGTGGAAGAAATAAAATTACTATGTATTTGGGGGGGGGGGGGGGGCAAATTCAATTTTTGGGGGGGGGGGGGGAAACAAAAATTACTATGTATTTTCGGGGGGAAGGGGGGGGGCAAATTCAATTATTTTTGGGGGGCAATCAAAAACTTTGGGGGGGGACCCCTCCCAAAGCAAATCTCCGAGCTGACTCATAAAGTTTGATTAATAATAACGGTAATGGATTTAAAAATCTTTTAAATGGCAGGTTTGGTCTCTAGTTAGCTCATAACTTCTTGACCTGTGTTATCTGCAAATACTACAAAAGGAATCTAGCGAAATATAATTGTAGACTTCTAGCAGTTTTACAATAAGTGACGGCGTAGTTTAATTAAGCGAAGCTGTAGAAAGGGGTACTCTCGCTTTAACACCTCTTTTTTAGATTCCTACTTAATGCTTGCGCGATAAATTTAAAATGACGGGATGTATAAATGGTGTGGGCTTGCATACTAGAATTAATTTGTTTAGGCTGGGGTTTAACATAGTTAATACGATATTAACCTATTATCAAAAAATACTGTTAATTGTTAAAATTATTTAAATATGATCTAGAACCAATAGAAATTCGAATAAAGGTTCGAATTGCTATATGTGCACTAAAAAATTACATTAAAAGTTTTAAGCCCAAAAAGCCAGGGTGCAGAAAATATCGATAACTTAATTAAGTTACAGTTATTGTTATATTCTTTTTATCAATTGTAACTAATTAATTTTTTAATAAACTATCAACTATGAGTTCGATAAATTTATCTTTTAACTATTAATTAAATGTTTAAAGGTCATAGTTAATTTTTACAATGACCAGATACAATGGTTTATAAGTGTGTTTGTGCAATGGTTTCGTGCATTGAGGACGTTTTTTTAAATAAAACTTAGTGGGTCAGCTATAAACATTAATAATTTTAGAAAATATTTTAAAAACGGGACCCGACATACCAGGCTTGCCCAAAAAAAAGGGCGAGCAAGCTGGGCATGAATTAGTCAAAAATACGGGCCGGGCCAATATTTTATATCTTATTTTGTATTTTTTATAACTATTGTTTACATGAATTTAAAATAATAAATTTATTATCAAGCAATTAAGGGTATTACTTCTATACTATATATTTTATTGATAATTTTAAAACAAAAAATATGTAAGCTGCAATTTAAAATTTAAGGGTCGTATTTGTGAATTCGTGCCGGGCTTAAAATAAAAAAATATATTTCGGGACGAGCCTAAATAAAAAAATGTGTCGGGGGGGGGGGCGGAATATCACGGCATGTTTTTAACTCTTAGAATTGGTGTATGCAAGTTCAAAAAATAGCCAGATATCAACCATAAAATTCATAATTACGGTTAAAATTTTTTAACTACATGCAGAAATTAATTGAACATTTAATAAGTTTAACTATAAATCAAACGCTGGATAAAAATATTTGGTTTAACTATTACTTAACTAATTAATTATTTTGATAAATTTGCCCATCTCTGCAAAAAGCTCGCTTTTTTATTAATAGAAATGGACATTTTTAGAAAAGCTATTTTAAGACCAAACGCGTTTTTTTTACTAAGACATTGCATGTAGGCTTTTTAATAGAAGCCCTTAGAAAAGCTCACGAGGCTCCCCCCTTTTTACCAAGCCTGATACAGGTGTTCTATCTACCCTACAGTTTCAAAGACTCTAGGAATATTAATTATAAAATTATTAATATGCAAATTGATAAAAAACAATTTACCTGTCCGGTAATTTTTTTTTAAATTATGAAATATAAGGTGTTATTCAACTCCTTAACCCTCCAACGTCCAGCGTCCCCTTTAGGGGACGCTTTTTCAGAAGGCTCTGGATCTTAGCGCAAATTTTGACTGGGCTATTTTTCCATATGGAATGATTGATCATGTGTTCTTTTTTCGATTCAATCCATTTTTGTAATATTTGACATCCTTATATAATATCTGCTCTCAAAAATTTAAAAATTCTTGTTCCTCAAACAACTGATTTTTACTTCATATTATGACTACTAAAAGGTATTTAAAATTATTTTATTTGCATTTAATTTCAACCTAGGAACTCATATTACAAAATTAAATTGATTAATTTATTTTTGGATCAATTAATTTTTTTTTATTTCTACTTTTATACCATGGTGTCCCTTGTAGGGGACGCTGGGCAAAATCCCCTATAATTTATTTTATTTTTAGCTTAAAACTCTATGAAGTTTTAGAAAACGATATTTTTGATAATAATATATATCTACTGCCCCTTTCGATGAGGAGATGACTGAGGAAGAGTCTGGTGATGATATTAACCATTTACCCAGTAGGTTTCTTCGGACAAGTAATGAACTCGAAGAGGTTGAAGATGACAATTTACCTCCTAAAATTAATTCGAAAAATAGGCTAACTTGGTATACTCATCAAAACAATTTTCAAAGTTCTTTAAAACCCAAGATTGACTTATCTAATATTGAAAAAAAATCTTCTTCTGTAGTGGAAATGTTTGAAAAAATTTTTACAAACGAAATTTTAAGTTTAATCATTACTGAATCCAACAAGTACGCACTTAAATACAACTCTCGATTTAAATATTGATGAGTTACGTGTCTACATAGCCATCCTTTTTTAACTGGCTATCTAACCCCCAAAGGCATCAGAATGTACTGGGAGGCCTAATCGCACTTATAATAAATTGGTTTCTCAAAGCATGCGTCGAAATCGGTTCTTAGAAATTCAAAGATTTTTGCACCTGGCTGATAACAGTCATTTGAACGTGACTGATATAGCAAAGTTAGACCATTTTTTAACCTCCTGAATAAAAGTTTTCTAAGAAATTTTTTTCAATCATCAAATATATCCATTGATGAAACTATTGTGCCATATTATGGAAAGCATAGTTGCAAACAGCATATTCATGGGAAACCTTTCCGCTTTGGTTTTAAAATGTGGAGTGCAGCGACGGTTAGTGGATATTTAATTAATTTTGAACCTTACCAAGGCAAATTTGGTACTCAAAAATTACAAAATGAATTTGTATTAGGAGGTGCTGTTGTTTTAGATTTGCACTCACGGTTGTCGAGTGAACACGGCCCCTACAATTTATATTTTGATAATATTACAAGCTTTAAACTTACGCCACTAAATACCGGTGGAACCGGTACAATTCGAAATAATCGAATCGGCAATTGTCCATTAAAAGATCCAAAATTAATGAAAAAAGGATGTCAGGGAGATATGTGTTTTGCCACGACAAAAAACATTGCTGTTGTGCGATGGAATGAAAATAATATTGTCACAATTTCCAATAATTATTTTCTTGAACCGGTAAATAAGGTTGATCAAATTGGTAAAGTTGATGAAATAAAGGATTCAGGTCGATTGTATAGATGTAATTCGAAAATATAACCAGTTTATAAGGGGCGTAAACCGATTTGAGGAATCAGGGGGAAAATGTTGTGGTTTTGCTTGTTTGCCTTTGGTATGGATGCTGCTTGCCATAACGCTTGGATTTTATCGAGACAACAAGGATCATTGAATATTTATTGCCAATTTCGAAGAGCATTAGTCCAAATATATTTACCTATTCATGGCACTCAGCGCAAGAATGGATTTCAGTCACACCTAAACGAAATATTTTGTCAGAGATTCGTTTGCAGGTTAACAATGACCATGTTATAGCAAAATGCATACAACGAAGATGCTCATTTTGTGGCAACATGCAAGAAATCTTTGTAAAAAATGTGATGTACCGCTATATATTCATTCTACACCTCTTAATTGTAATTGCACTGTTTTTAACTTTTTTTATACGAAAATTTACTAAATTAAACATTCTAAAACATATTGTCTAATGTATTGTATTATGGTAGTTTGGTACATATATTGCCCAGCGTCCCCTACAGGGCACCCCATTTTTTGGAGTAGGGGTTGGGAAAAATAACAAAAGGAGTAGTTTGGAGGTGCTAAGAGTAAAATCTGTGAAAATCAGAAATTTTGGTCGACGGGCTGAGGTTTGGGCGTTGGAGGGTTAATTTTTGTCTTTCTGGGTTAATATTCGTGAAAAACATAGCCGTATTGACCTGGCTCGGGCCCCCTTTTCCAGCGGATTATTTTTACTGTTTTGATAAAAAATGCTTGGCGCGCCTCCCTAATTTCAAAGGTAGTTATCGCCAGTCTAGCCGCTTTATCCATCTAAAAATGGCTGGGCCTCTATATTTAGGTAAATGTGCGCACATATAAAGTAACATTATGTAAGTTAATCTCTTTTCGCACCTATAGGCCAACTGTTTCTAGGCGCTTAAAATGCCTATTTTTCAATATTTTTGCTTAAAATCCTTATTTATTAGTAAAATTAACTTGACGCCCAGCATTGCTAGGATTGATCTTATAGATGGACCGGTTCCTTACTCTATGATCCTAAGTACTAGGGCCATACTTATCATTGTTTAGCCATTAATTAGGACTTAAAAAATCTGTTATAATAGAATTTATTACAGACCTTTTTCCTATTGCCTCTGCTAAATCTGGCCCCGCAAAGTTTGAAATTTAATGCGCGCCGGCCTAGGTTTGCCTAGGTTTTCAAAAAAATAAACGCCTTTGGGATTTGTTGGCGGTAACCAATTTAACTACTAACCAGGCTTAACGCTGCTTATTGAGAGTGCGCTAGTCGTCCGATCTTATATAAGGACTTAAACAGACAATTTTATTTTTACATTGTAAATGTTGATAAACGACGCCTATATTTAAATTTTATTGCACAAAAATTATTGCTTGAAATTTAAAATATCCTGCTCTATTTGTAATTTAAAACCTCGGGCCGGAAATTAGTAAAATATTAAACCGGGTCGACTCGTAGGTTTGAACGAAATCGAGCAGGCCGGGCCAAAAAGGTCTTACTTTTAACTCGAATCACTCTTAAATATACAAAGATGTTTCTCAAAGATCTCTTTTTACTTTTTTTTTAATAAACACAAATTCCATATTTTTTTTTGAATTTTCTATTATTTCATTCACTTTTTGGTGTTTTTTTCCTGTTTGACTCTTCATTTCTAAAACACACTCCAGACTTCACTCTTTTTTGTTTACTTTTCACCTATTCCTCTCTAAAATTTTTTGGCCAATTACTTCTAAACAATTTTTGTGCATTTTTTACTAAGAATAATAAATTTGAACGATATTTAATAGATTTCAGCAAAAATCGCTAATGATTACGAAAAATCCAATGTATATAAGTATAGATGACAACCAAAAGTCGGGTCCCATTACACAAACATATTTGCAAAAAAACGACTTAAATTAAAAAATCTTGTTGGGCAATTTTACGAAAAAGAAAACTTTTTGTCGGTCTTGTTCTCTAACAAAAGTTAAAATAGATATAAATCTTCTCGGCGAAACTAGATTCGTCGATAAATCTATCATTAATATAAAGCTTTTGTTAATATAATTCAAGATTTAGAATTTTTTTCTTTGGGAGAGAAGTTGCGAAATCGAGATTTAGCAAGCAAGTTAATAAAAAGTCTTGTCGATCCAACTTTTATTTATTATGTTAAATATTTTTAGATAAATATTCACTTTAACTAGTTGGTCAAAAACTTCAACAAGGTGACATCGATTTTATTGAACCGCTTCTTGTACGTAATATTATTGGTGTTTCAGAACGCCATCGAGAAAATGCTAAGGAATTTTTTAAGAAGTATTTGCCGAGAGACTTTGGCTATCAAAGTTGAATTATCTAGACCTTTAACTAAGCCAAGAAACTCGCACATGCAAATATATTGGGCTAACTATCAAACCACTACCGTTAAAACATTTTACCGAGTTTCAATTTTTATTTAGTATTTAAACACCTAAAGATCAGAGTTAAATGTTAGATTTGGCGAGGCACAAAATAAGAGTTTTGTAATTTTAAAATTTACCCTTTTTGCAAATTTAAAAACTCCAAAATGATAAAATGGGAAAAATTTTATGGCTTAGATAACATTAAAAGTAAGTTTGAATTATGGAGAGAACGTTGGGCAAAGGATATAATACTAGGTTTGGCCAATCCACTATTTGCAAGGTCGAGTCTAGTTACATTGCAATGAAGCGCATAAAAGGTTATTTGCGATCAACAATGGCTACCGATTGTTTATCAGATTTATGTTTATTTAACACTAAATATAGAGAAAACTATTTTATTTAAAAACTTACAACAGTTTCAGGCTCTCGAAAGATGTTATATTGAATCAAATAATTACGTTTTTAATCTTTTAATTCAAATTAAGAAAATATTTTGTTCCTTCTCAAGTTTAATTAATGATTGATTGATAAACTAACCGGTTTTGCAGGCACATGGTTGGTGGCTTATATAACAGCTAAGATAATTCAATTTCGTAATTTATATACCTACTTAATTAAATATTCGTTGGAAAATTTTCCATTGCATATTAGATTCCTAATATAAATAGCAATGTTAATAATATAAATGTTGAAACCTTTTTAATAACTTTTAATATTATATTTATATATTCATCTATTTATTCTATTGCCTACATGTTATCGTTCTATATATGAATGAAAATTTTTCATAAAACTTTTTTAAAAGCTTTATGGATATTAATTTTTAAATTTTGTTTGCATATAAATTTTTTATGCAAATTTTACTTTATCAATAACTGTACCTTATAGCTACCATACTAAATTTAAGTTGCTGCACAACAAACGCCGAATAAATCAAAAAAATATATAATATCAGTGAAATATGGTGTAATATATAAAAAACTAAAAAAAATTTGGAGCCCCCTCTTTATAATCCTGGCTATGGCTCTATGGACAAATACTAATCCTAGCGGTTTTCACAAAAAATAAAACTGACAATCTAAAAAATTTAAAAAATATTTTATTTAACGATAAACACTTATAACTCCATTAAAAGCATAAATTATTTACCTATGGAACCAATGATAAACATATTTGTGATCAATTTTGACAGGTTCATTAGCTAATTTTTGATACGCAAAATTGTTCATGGTGTGTCGTGTATACTCGCGATGCATAAAGCCATTGATTGGAATATTTAACATTTTGATTCCGCATGTAGTCACTTCATTTAACATATTATCAACTTCCATCGTTTCGCTCTTTGAGGGCATAAATGAATGAATAAGCTGATAAAGCGAAATTACAAAGTAAATGAGGTGATCAAGTAATCTTGTACGCTAATACAGAATAAAATATATATGAAAATTAAATATTAGGGGGATTTTAATTTATATCTAAAAATTAGCTAATTATTCACAAAAAACAATATTTCAATTAATTTACAAATCAATATTGAGCAAAGGGGGATTGATGTTTCACGAGCGAAAAGTTGCTTGTTATTTCCATTTTAACCAAAGGAGAGAAAAAGTTTTGACATTGTTTAGGGCGCGTTCAAAGTTCATTTATTTTTAAATTTTAACTTTTTTTAATTTTAAGTATTTACATCAAAAAATGTTAATTTTTTCTATAATATTTCATACATCTAGAGCAATTGCTCCGTGAATATTTTAATAATTTTAAATTTTTATCTACTTTTATATAAAAATAGCTATAATCATTTCTATACGATTCCTTTAAAAGTGCTTAAATAATTTTTCAAAATTAAACCAATATTTTTATTTTAGAAAATTTAAAAAAAAATAAATGAACTCTAAACGCGCCCAATAAAATATTTAATGAGAGCAAATATAAGGCATAAGCTAAGTTGGGAATTAACTTTTGAAACAATATAAAACTAATATCTATGCGTACAACATCGAATTTTTTAATGACCTAATCATGTGTTTTTCTAAATCAGTCAAAATGTAGAAATTTGTTTTACATAATGGCTTAGCTACAAATTTTGTATATATTAAATACTTATATTTCCAATACTCTTTTAATATCGTTATTTCTGGTCCGAAACCAGACCTGCCATTTTAAGGATTATAAAATCCGTTTACTCTACCCAATCTTTGTATGCAACGTTGGAAATATTTTGAATATTATAAAAACAAATAAGATTGAACAAATTGAAAAAAATATTTATAAGGTCAATTCCACCTCAAATCGACAAACTTTTTCCCTTGAAGTCTCAGTTTGGGCTGAAATTTGGTACACTGGTAGGGTCCTAGGGTGCTGATAAACACCTAAATTTTTTTTGACCGGAAGTGATTTTTGACCGAGATATGAGCAAAAATATTTTTCATTTTTTTTGCAAAAAAAAATTTGAGGCAACTTTGCGCGCATGTATCATCAAATGTATTATAGCTAGAGTTATAATTTTTTTTATTTCGAAGATCGTAATAAGGGCTACCTTAGATGCAGAAAATATTTAAAAAATATTTTTTTTAAGTTACCAAAAAATTAAAGTTAAGTTTAGACACACATAGCTCAAAAAACGTATCTTTGAATTTTCTGAAAAATTTATATAATATGGCCCTTAATAATGTTAATAAATATATGATTCAAAAAGTTTGGGACCGGCATGACTTTTTACAAAATTTAAAAAAAATCAATTTTTTGCACTAATTTTGGGACACATTTATGCCCTTTGCACTATATTAGAATATGCCAATGTGCCAAATTTGACAGTATTTAAAAAGCAGGACATATGGGCAATTATGTTACACCATAATAGTTTGATTTAATTAATTATTACTATTATTAAATTTACAATGAAAAAGTGAACCTTAAAACCGAAAAAAGTGAAAATTTTGCCTGTTTTCAAAATCGACTTTCTGGTTAACCAGCCAACCTTTTTTTAATATTTAACATTTATTTTATAGATAAAATATCGCTTAATAACATATAATAGCCCCAACTTTTTTCATTTGATTTTTACGCTTCTACAATAAAAATACCTAAATTTGCCAAAAAACACTAACGCAGATTGTATTCGTCTGTGCAAGCTTATTTTTTTATTATTTTTGCATAATTAACTAATAATATCTAGAACCTATATAATAAGTCATAATTTGCCTGATTAAGTGTTAAAAAAATAGTATATATGTTATGTATAGAAAATCTTAAAAGAACGAGATAGGTAAATTACAAAAAAATGAGATTAGGAAATCATTCCATTATTTTAATTAAATTTGTAATTTATTGTATTTATTAAAACATATTCTTGTGTTAAAACTCGTTAGGAACGCATTTAATTATAAAAAACTTTAGGTCAATGGCCAAATCCATATGCATATGAATCATACTGATATTTCCTCTTTCTTTAATATCTAGTCTATATTATAAACTAAATTAAATGACTAAATTGTTGTTTTTACACTTTAATAGTGGTTAGATATATATTGTATGCCTTGTTCTAAATAGTCTTTCAAAACATATTTGCATTTGTAAAAACTAAATGTCTATATTTTATTTATATTAATTGGGTCTAATATTTAGTCTTAAAATTCTTCATTAAACTAATTCTCCCGTTATAATCATTTGAAGTGTTTACCCTAAAACTGACTTTTTTATTTATAACATTAACCATATCACTATGTTCCATAAAATAATTACTTTTTACGTTTATTTTTTTTGTTAATAATCATAAATAAAAAACATCTTTAATCATAATATTCAATCCAATATATTCTATTTTCTTTTATATCAATTTAGTTTTGTATTATTAATAACTATAATAAAGGAAAAAAAATTTTTACAAATTTTTTAACCTTATTATTTTTTCTAAAATCCTCCCAAAATTTTTTTTATTTAACAAATTTTTTGAATTTTGCCGAGGACAAATATTGAATATTATGTACAATTTCTAATATTGTTCATCAAACTAAAAAGGACTAGTAAAAGTTAACAAATATAAGCATACAAATTTTAACTTTTTATTTTTTACACCTTAGAATTTCAAAATACTTGGCAAACTTTTGTTTTTATTTCATAAAAAGCTATGGGTACGTTGTAAAATGTTGGGGGAAATTTATGTTATTTAGCGATGTTTTATGTATAAAATGCAATTTTAAATTTTCAAATTGGTTTGGTAGTGACCCAGAAAGTCGGCTTTGAAGATAGGAGTAAAATACTAAAAATTACCAATTTATTTCTGAAGTTCCCTTTTTCTTTCCAAAATTGACAATAGTATGAATCGAATATAGCCTAACATAATTGCCCCTATGTCTAACTTCTTATATATAATTAAATTTAGCACTTTTAAATATTTTAATATAGTGCAGGGAGCAAATTTTTGTCTGAAAATCAAAAAAAAAATTATTTTTTTGAATTTTTAAAAAAAAGTCACGTCGGTCCCAGACTTATGAACTCGAATATTTATAGAGAATATTAAGGAGTATATTTTAGCAATTTTTCAACAAATTAAAAAAAATGCTTTTTTAGTTATTTTAAGCTAAATAGTCTTCATAAAATTGTAAAATAAATTTTTTAAGATAATAAACACTTGCAAAATAGCCCTTATTGTCCTCTTTAAAATAAAATAAAATTAAGTCTCTAGCTATAATACTTTTTTACTTATATCCTCCCAAAGTTGCATCAAATGTGAAAATTCACCTTGCAATTTTTTTTTCTTTTGCCCCTATCTCCATCAAAAATCACTTCCGGTCAAAAATAATTTCCAGATTATGAGATACTCTTAGATACTACCTCCATGCAAAATTTCAGCCAAATCAAAAGGGGTACCCCTCCCGGACTTTTTGGATTGAGGTGGAATTGACCATATATATAAACAGCTAAACTATTAAATTCAAACAATATATTTGCCGACAACATATAGTGCACTATTTAGGTTAGGGTGTTAAATATTCTGCATAACCTAAATGTTGATTTTAGAACAATGTACTTAATATTTTATTTTTCAATATTTGAGATATATAGAAGTTACAGATCCTTTTAATATGAAAACACATAATTACAACAATTCTATTAGTGCTTAGGCAGTGTCTAAATGAAAATTTAGGCTAAAAACTAGGATTTGCAGGCTTCTACCCCGACGGCATTTTTAATTTCCTTTCTCAGATTAAAATTAAAATTTTATCAAGTATAACGCCATAGAAAAAGTAGGCTGTAAACCACTAAACATTTTTTTACAAAAAGCCAATCTTATTAATAAGCACAATAGTTTTGCTGAAATAAAAATTGAAAAAAAAACTTTATAAAATTCATGAAAATATTTATTTTAAGTAGCGCAATATATAAATATATTCTAAAATTTATTATATGTATGCGCCAAAATTACAAAAACTATAAAAAAGAAAAAATTATAGTTCAAGAATGTTTCAGCAATTATTTATATTTTCATAAGAAAAAAAAAATTTTGCGCGCTTTTAAAAGTTCTAGCCTAGGCTCTCAGTTAGGCACATCGTTTAGGGCCTACTGCCTAGGCTACTCAACAGCTTCAAATTGGTGGCATATGTGTTCTATTTTTCAAAGAAAAAAGTGCAAGGATTCGAACCCCCAACCTTCTGCGGGTAAGACAGAAATGTTTGCCACTGAGCTATCTAAATTTTTAGAGTCCTAGGCATTCCTTTGCATCAAGTATATTAAATTTTCCGCACTTTTGAGACTACTAGGGGCTTTCAAAATAGTAAAAACAGTAAATTTTTTTCGTTTTATAACCCTCAACTGTGTAAGCTCGTTCGTGCGCTTTTGAGAAAATTCAAAAGGGGCCGGCTTTTTATAATAAATTTTCGCGCTTTGGGGAAAATATTGCGCGTTTTTGAGTGTGGGTGCTTTTACAATCACCGTCCGAATGCGAGGCACTTTCATTGGCAAAGATCCATTAATATTTTTTTATTTTAATAAGCCATAAAAAATATTAACTTATGCATCTAGCAATATTATGATTTAAATTCTGCGAATAACTTATGCCGTGTCTTGTAATAATTTTAATTTTTTCGTTAAAAACTATGGGATATCATTCGCGTGTTAATGCGTTCAAGGGCGCAGATAATTCAAAATAGTTAACCATGAAAATGTGTGTTTATACACATTCTTCAAAAATACGAAAATGAGATAATCATTTATCATCATTACTCTTTAAACAGAGAAGAATATGCAATAATAGAAATGATTTTCTTTTGCGACCTATTTAACATAATATATATTTAAAAAAAATTTTAAAAAATTTAACTTAAACGAATTGAATAAATAAAATATTTTTAGTATTTCATGATGGTAAGAAATTTATCAAACGCTTGAAAACTTTATTTAAATTTCAAGTGTGTAAAAACTTAACCCACGATTGGTATTGTTAAGTGATAATAATATACTTTTCAAAATTAAAGGGCAGATCCAGTGTAATATAACCTCGTGCAAAATGCCTTTAACACGAGTTTATTTAACACCAGGCCTGGGAAAAAAAAGAGCCATCCCTTAAAAAGGATTTTTCAGGACCTTTCTATAAAAAACTCGTAAAGGGCCTTTTTAAGAAGCCCCATTTTTTTAAAAACGCTTTTTATCCAAAGGGCTTTTAATAATAGTAAAGAATCCCATTCCAACTTTAGAATAAAGAAGAAAAACTAAAAAGGGTTTTTAGAAACCTTCTCCCCATTTTTTCAGGGCTTTTTTGTTAAATTTTTTTCCCCGTTTTTTTTGGCCCGAGAAAAAAAAGCCGATTTTTACCCCTTTGGCCTACACTTTTTTCAGGATTGTTTAACACTGTAACTAGTTCATATTACACCCCTTGGGTAAAAAAAAGAAAATATTTTTTAATAGTTTATGTATTTTCTGCAAAAAGCACACGAGTAAATGGGCAATGCTTCAAGAAAAAATGCATATTCAAAAAAGCCCATTTTCTTCGAACAAACTCACCAGGTATTTTAATTAAATATAATGCAAAACATAGGTCACAAAGATCAACGTGTGAAAAAAGAAATTAAAAAAAATTGCGGGAAAATAATAATTACGTTGGCCTTATTTTATATATATTTTTCCGTAGTTTCTTTCGCCTTCTGGTATTTTCCTAGGTATAATCCAAAAATTGGCAAATTGACTAACTTTGCGACAAAATTACCTAAAGGAAATAACTAAAACTTTGCATACTAAAATAACTTGTAACTTATATTTTTTATATTCAATATTGAGAAATAAAATGTTATACATAAAAACTTAGGTTAAACAGATTATTGCACCCCAGCTAAAAGGACACGATATACGGGCACGTGCAAAGTGAGTTTTTATTTTCGTAAAATTTTTAAAATTTTGAAAATAAAATTTTTGTAATAAAACGCAAATTTTTAAAAAGTTGTCAAATCTAGTATATGCACATAAAATGCTTTTTCTGAAATAAAATATTTTTCAAAAAATTTTAAAAAAAAAATAAATTTTTGAAATTTTCAGAATTTTCAAAATTTTACGAAAATAAAAACTCACTTTGCACGTGCCCTACTGTCG
Organism: Acutogordius australiensis; assembly: GCA_030555515.1. NCBI lineage: Eukaryota > Metazoa > Nematomorpha > Gordioida > Gordea > Gordiidae > Acutogordius > Acutogordius australiensis. The sequence continues at coordinate 18,136,927 of CM060245.1, read as the reverse complement.
GTTTTGAATACATTATTTGAAGTTTAAATATAAAGTTTTATTTAAATATAAAATAATTTCTTCCAATATTTTTTTGTTATTTTATAACATCAAAATTTATAATGTTTATAGCTGGCTTGCAAAGTTTGATTAGAAAAAATGGTAACAAATTTGAAATGAGATGGCAGGTCTGGTCTCTGAAGTTAGCTCATAATTCTTAAAATTTGTATGTGATATAATCTAATTTGTTTTCTTTTATTATTGGTGCTGTATTAAGTTCGTATGTGTATTTAATAATTGTGGCTTTAAAATAATTTGAATTATAATTTGTTATAATTGAAGAAGATATTATATGTTTTAGTATCATATTTTGCACAAATGTTTAAAATATATTCTTTTAAATTCAGCGCGGTTGAAATAATTTTACAATATCCAAAGTTCGCATTATAATATCTCTATCACTTACTTGAATAGTGACACCTAAAATGTGCCTGTTTAATTTTGAGGCCCTAACTAATTTTAACGAATTGAATTTTTTATCAATTTCCTTAATACAATTAACCCATCAATTTGTTCTTGTTTTTAATCTAAATTTGGCAAAATTAAGTTTATTATAAATTGTAATTAAAAAATAGGGGTTGAAAAACAATTTAAAAATTTATGGTTCGGGCAGGGACTAGAAATTAATGAGACCAAAGCCCACCTGGCCCCCGGCTCGCCCAAAACGGGTAAGGCCTGGACGAAATTTGAAACAGGTCGGGCTGATTTTCATTTCTTATTGTTAACGAGAAAAAAAATGATATTATCATGAAATGTTTTATTACTTCTAAACCCAATATTTTACTGAACATTTTAAAGCAAAACGTTCAATATTAAATTTTCGATCCGGGCCAAAATCCAAATTCCGGGCCGGGCTTTAGTTGAAAAATATGCGTGTGGGCCAGGCCGTAATATCACGGTTCGGTTTAAACTCTAGAAAAGGCCTGATATAGAACTTAAAAGGCAGTATTTGTTAATGATATGGGCCACGATATGCTTTTAACGTCTTGACTGGCCAGACCTGTCAGCTAATTCAAATACAGGACCAAAATTATTCTAAATATACTCGGCTGTCCCCACGCTTTAAGAAATATAAAAAAAAATTCAAAAATACTATTTATATGAAAATTATGCTCACAAGTCATGAATATGGATTTAATATATCATTAATGCGCTCGAGGTAAATTTTTATAAAGTTTTAAGATTATAATATTTATATTTTTTGAAAAAATTATTAAAAAAATTGAAAGTAAGCTTTTCGGGGCGTTTTTTTTGAGCCACTTTTTCCAAGTTTTGTTTTACAAGGTTGTATTCGAACTTTATTTATGGCTCTATTTCTTACCCCATAAGGGGCAGAAAATAAGCCAAAGTTTTGTGGCTCACTGTTTTCCCAGCTCTTACACTCAATAATGAAAACGCTTTACAATGTAGCTTTTTTAAATAAGGGTTTTTTTAAGTAGGTTTTGATGAGAAACAAAAATGTTACAGACACTTTTTTAGTAAAATTGTTTGTTTACAATTTTGCATTCTATAACTTCGGCCTGGGTAATCCGTTTGAAATAAAACAAAGTTTTTTACTTATTACGTTTTGGCCGACTTTAAAAAAATATTAAGAAAATAATTGTGATATGTATATTTAGTTAAAACATAACCAAAAAAAACTTATGTGAAAATTATTAATACTCAAATAATTTTTTATTATTTTGAAAGGGTTAGTTATGACTTCATAAAATTACCGATATATCGTACATTTTGGATGTTGCTAATGTCCAAACAGTACTTCATAAAATATATAATCTAACTTTGGTTATATATTCATATGTACCCCTTCGGCATTATTTTACTATTAACTTTATATCTTCTGTCAGGCAAACATTTCCGTAATTTACTCTTAAACTTTTTTCTATACCCAAATGTTTCAAGTTGTAGTCAAAGAATTTTTAATCACCAACATTAAATTATTAATATATCTAGCCGTGATTTATTTAATGTTTATAGCGAATCGGATTACGAGTAACATTTTAAAGTGTTTAAATGTTGAAAAAATTGCAGTATTCGAATTTTTAATCTTAACCTTATATGTATTTTGAAAATCATAAATACCTTTCGGGGGTTAACATCCTTTCAGTTGGTTTATATCTTTATAACTAATTGTTATGATGGTTGTAGATAAACATCATCAGAGCCGTAGCCAGGATTTTATAAAAGGGAAGAAGCAATTCAAAAAAAATTTGGCGGCAAGAGCAAGCAATTTTTAGACGCCTTCGGCACCAAAAAATTGAAACTTTGTATATATCACTGGACAACAATAAACATAAACAATTTTTACAAGGTTTTGTAGAAAATTTTCTTGCGATAACGATTTAATTTTCTCCCAATGCCTGCGTCCAAGGTTCAGAAAAAATTTACAAAATTTTTTTAACTATTGATTTTTTAAAAAAGCTATTGGCATTAGATTCCTTATAAAAACATATCTAAAAAAGGTTATTACATAATACACAGGTCAACAAATTTTTGAGAGTTATGAGCTAACTACGGAGATCAAACCTACCATATTAGGGATTTTCAAATTCGTTTACCGTTATTTTAAATCAAACTTAGTTAGTCAGCTCTAAACATTGAAGATTTTAGAAAAAATGCAAAAAAACTAATAAGATTCAAATTAAATTGAATTTTTTTTGCATATTTACAACAGCCAAACTGTTAAATTCAAACTTCAGATAAAAATTTTATTAAAAACCGATAATATGTCGTGCCGTATTTAAGTTTGGACGCGAAATATTTTTTATTATCAAAATGCTGATGTAAAAGCTTAATATGGGGGCCCCAAACCTGTACGAAACGAAAAGCCATAAAATATGCTAACATTGTGATATAGTTAACGGTTAGGTTAGGGCAAAGTTAGATTAGGGTTAGTTTAACGTTTGGTTGAGGTAAAATTTCGATTAGGGTAAACTTAGTATGAGGTTTGCTTAGGGTTTTGAACAGGTTTAGTTAGGGTTAGGGTACGTTAGTCTTAAGGTTAGGGTGAGGTTAGCTTAGTGTTAGGGTGGGGATAGATTAGTATAACCATGTGGTTAGCTTAAGGTTAGAGTGAGATTAGCATTACGGTAACGTTGGACTAATTAGGGTTAGTTTTATGATTATAATATCCAAGCTAATTTATGATTGGTTGACCAATCAAATTATTTTCGTACATATTTGGTGTCACCGCTTGATACTAAAATATTTTATTTCTTATTAAACAGGTCATATCAATGTCAGAAACGAATTTTATAAAAACATAAAAGAATGCATCCTCATGATGGCCTAATCTCATATATATATTTTGTTTTTCTTAGTTTCTTCCGTTTTTGGCTCCTTAGATCCGTCTATAACGAAAAATAACCTTTTTTGACCAAATTGACAGATCTAAATATACCTTACCTTAAAAAGAAAAAATTTTAAAATCTTTTTTGCATATAAAAATTCCTTGTAACTTATATTTTTAATCACAAATAATAAAAAATAAATTTTGTTAATATATCAAGCTCTTAAATCGGCATTTAGATAATAGGAAATATTTCGCGTCCAAATTTAAATACGACACGATATGTTATCGGTTTTAAATGAAAAAATTATTTGATGTTTGAATTTTACAGTTTAACTATTGTGAATATGCAAAAATAAAAATTCAATCTTTTTTTGTTTTTGAATCTTTTTTGTTTTTTTTGACCTTTTTTTTCTAAAATTTTAAATGTTTATATCTGACTAACTAAGTTTGATTAGGAAAAATAGTAAACGAATTTGATATTCACTATGATGGCAGGTTTGATCTCTGTAATTAGCTCGTAACTTTCAAAAAATTGTTGACCTGTGTAATTTGATATGATAAATATAAGTTACAAGGGATTTTTATATTAAACAAAAATTCTTAAATTTTTTCTTTTTAGGGCATTCTCGATCTGTCAATTTGGTTAAAAAAGGAAGGCCATATTTTCGATATGGACGTATGTAAAGAGCCAAGGCCGGAAGAATAAGAAAAACGAAATATATATGAGATAAGGTTATAATGGGGATAAATTCTTTTTTTTTCATAATTCTGCCATTAATATTTGTTGACCAGTGTTATTAGCGATACACTTTCAAATTTTTTAAAAAGCGGATTCTAATTTTACAAAGATTAAATATGATAAAAAAATTTAAACGCCTTACGTTAATAATAAGTGTTTTATTAATCTAAATTATATCTATTCTTTTGTTTCTACCCATGGATTTTATAATATAAAAGCTCAAAATACCACAACAACTGGAAATTCATTTTTAACATCAAATAAATAAAAATAGGCATTGGCTAAAATTCTGAAATATTCGTAATCTGCACCAAAAATTTGACCAAATACAATAGTTGCCATAATTGATGCTTAAAGTCGTCTAAATTTTGTAGTCCAGTGTAATCGATGCCTCTTTAAATTATTTTATAAAAATTTGTTTTTTTTAATATATACCATTTTACACAGATTTTTTATTTTAATTATTTATTTGTTTGATTTTATCGGCGTTTGTTGTGATTCTAAGCAACTTAAATTCAATATGGTAGCTAAAAGAGGCACAATCATTGATAAAAAAAATGTGCATGAAATTTTATACATACAACATTTAAAATTTTTATATAAAGCTTTTAAAAAGTTTTATTAAAAATCATTCATATAAAACGATAATTTGTAGATAATGAAATAAATAAATATATGGTCAACCTAAAATCAATAAACTTCTTCCCTTCAAGTCTCAGTTTTGGCTGAATATTGGTACAATTTTGGAATGCTTGGGCGCGGATAAACCTAAATTTTTTTTGACCGGAAGTGATATTTGACCGAGATATGAGCAAAAATATTTTTCATTTGCAAAAAAAAATTTGACGCAATTTTGCGCGCATGTATCATCAATAGTAATGTAGCTAGAGTCCTAATTTTATTTTGTTTTGAAGATCGTAATAAGGGCTACCTTAAACGCATATAATATTAAATTTTTTTTTAAGTTATTAATTAAGGTCAAGTTTAGACACAAATAGCTCAAAAAACGTATCTATAAGTTTTCTGAAAATTTATAAAATATGGCTTTACTAATGTTAATATATATGATTTTAAAAGTTTGAGACCGGCATGAATTTTAAATTTGCTCTAATTTTGGGACATATTTATGCCCTTTGCACTATATTAAAATATGTCAATGTGCCAAATTTAATGGGATTCAAAAATCAGAACATATAAGCAATTATGTAAGACCATAATAGTTTAAGTTATTTGATTAATACTATTATTTAATTTACAATGAAAATGTAAACCTTAAAACCGAAAAAAGTGAAAATTTCCTGTTTTTAAAATCAACTTTCTGGTTAACCAGCAACCTTTTTTATATATTTAACATGCATTTTATAAATAAAATATCGCTGATAACATATACTAGCCCCAATTTTTTTTTATTGGATTTTGACGCTTCTACAATAAAAAAAACCAAAATTTGCCAAAAAACAACAAATTTTAAGGTGTCAAAATACTAACGCAGATTGTATTCGTCTGTGCAAGCTTATTTTTTTATTATATTTGCATATTTAGCTAATAATATTTTTGACCTATAAAATCAATCATAATTAGCCTATTTAAGTGTTCAAAAAAATAGTATATACCTTTTGTATAGGGAACCTCAAAAACAAGAGATAGAAAAATTATAAAAAATTAGAGTATAAAATCATTCCATTATTTTTATTTAATTTGTAATTTATTATAATATTAAAAAGAAATTTTGTGTAAAAATTCGTTATAAACACATATTGTTATAAAATACGGGTCGAATCAAATAATAGTAATATTTCCTTTTTCTTTTGTAGGTCTAATGCATCTTTATTATGAAATAATAAGGTGTAAATGAAACTAGAATTATTAGTTTTTACACTCTATTAAGGTCGGTTAGATATACATTGTATGTCTTGTTCTAAATACCATTTCAAAAACATATTTGGCATTTGTTAAATTTAGTGAAAAATACTGAATGTCTATATTTTATTTATTGCTAATTGGGTCATATTTAGTTACTAAATTCATTGTTGAAGCTAATTCTGCCTTATATGATCTTTTGAAGTTGTTAAACCCTAAACTAACTTGTTTCATGTATTTAATATCAAAAAACCATATCACTGTATATCATAAAATATTTGACTTTTTACGTTTATTTTAAGTTTGCTGATATGCACAAAAAAAGAACATCTGTTAAAACTAAATATTCTAAATGGGCCAAAAATATCCTAATTTACCTTTTTTTTATCAGATATAACGTATTTGTGGCTGTATTTAAAAACTAATAAAAAAAGTAACAAAATAAATTTTTACAAATTTTTTACCCTTAATATTTTTTTTTTAAAATCCTTCCAAAATAATTTTTAAACAACAAATTTAACAAATTTTTTGAATTTCGCCAAGGATAAATATTGAGAATTATGTACATTTTCTAACATTGTTCATCAAACTAAAAAGGGCTAGTAGAAGTTAACAAATATAAGCATGCCAATTTTTAATTTTTATTTTTTACACCTTAAAATTTTATAAAACTTGGCAAATTTTTGTTTTTATTTATAAAAATTTATGGGTACGTTAAAAAATGTTGGGGTAAATTTATGTTATAGAGCGATTTTTTATGTATAAAATGCATTTTAAAATTGGATCGGTAGTTTGCCAGAAAGTCGGTTTGGAAGGTAAGAGTAAATTACTGAAATTTACCAATTTTAATCTGAAGTTCCCCTTTTCTTACCAAAAATAACTATAGTATAAATCAAATTAATAAAACTGTTATAGCCTAACATAATTTCCCCTATATCTAACTTTTTATATACAATCAAATTTGGCACTTTTAAATATTTTTATAGCACAGGTCAACAAATATTGATGTCAGAAACGTGAATTTTATGAAAACATAGAATTCATCCCCATGATGGCCTAATCTCAAATATATTTTTCGTTTTTCTTAGTTTCTTCCGTCTTTGGCTCCTTAGATCCGTCTATAACAAAAAATGGCCATTTTTGACCAAATTGACAGATCTAAATATACCCTAAAAAGAAAAAATTTAAAAATCTTTTTTGCATATAAAAATCCCTTGTAACTTATATTTATAATCACAAATAATGAGAAATAAATTTTATTAATATATCAAGCTCTTACATCGGCATTTAGCTTATACAAAATATTTCCCGACCAAACTTAAATACGACACGATATATTATCGGTTTTTAATGAAAATATTATTTGAAGTTTGAATTTAACAGTTTAATTATTGTGAATACGCAAAAATAAAATTTCAATTTATTTTTGTTTTGATTTTTTGTTTTTTTTTGACTTTTTTTCTAGAATTTTCAATGTTTAAACCTGACTAACTAAGTTTGATTAGGAAAAACGTTAAACGGATTTGATATTCCCTAAGATGGCAGGTTTGATCTCTGTAGTTAACTCATACCTCTCAAAAAATTGTTGACCTGTGTAGTGTAGGAAGCAAATTTTTGTCTGAAAATAAAAAAAAAATTATATTTTGAATATTTTGTGAAAGTCATGTCGGTCCCATAGAGTTCAAATATTAATAATGAATACTAAGGACTGTATTTCAGAAATTTTTCAAGAAATTTAAAAATATGTTTTTAGTTATATCAAATTGAATGTTCTTTAGAAAATTGCCTGGCCCTTATTGTCCTCTTCAAAATAAAAAAAAAATTAAGACTCTAGCTATAATACTTTTTGACTTATAACCTCCCAAATTGAATCAAATGTGAAAACACCTTGCAATTTTTTTTCTTTTGATATCTCCGTCAAAAATCACTTCCAGTCAAAAAATATTTCCAGATAATGAGATACCCTATGAGACTATCTCCATGCAAAATTTCAGCAAAATCTAAAGGGGTACCCCTCCCTGACTTGTTGGATTGTGGATTGACCATATATATAAAATAAGAATTAATTATTAAATTAAAAATGTTTTAACATTGATATCCAAGAAAATGCTATTTATAATCGGGAACTAAAATGCAATGGGAAATTAACCAACGAATATTTAAGAAAGCAGGTATATAAATTAGCAAATTAAATTATTTACGCTGTTAAATAAGCCACCAACGCGCCTGCAACCCTGGCTAGTTTTAACAATCATCACTTAGAATTTAGAAGGAGCAAAATATTTACTTAACTTGATTTAAAAGATTCGAAAGATGTAAAATTATACATATAACATCTTCAAAAATCTGATTTGAACCACTGTAAGGGTCAACGAAAATAGTTTTCTCGATTATATTTGAATGTGTGTTTGATAGGCACAATTCAGATAAACGATCGTTAGCCATTATTGATCGCAAATAACATTTTATATGTTAAATTGTAGTGAAACCACGTTCGGCCATGCAAATAGTAGGTAGAGTCAAACCAATTAATAATAGATCTTTGACACCATACAATAAACATGCATGGCTGTAAAGCTCATTAAAAGGAAAATCTTTTGTAATCTGTTTCCTATGCCCAAGGTTTTCATTGTTTAAAACTGACCTTTAATGTTATCTGAGCCATAAAATATTTCTAACTCTTTTTCCATATATTTTGAAATTCTATAATTTGCAAAAATTTTAGGATGAAATTAAAAATTAAACCCTTATTTTGTGCCTCCCCAAATCTAAAACGGATATTAAAGTGTCTAACTATTTAATAAAAAGTGAAGCTTGGTAAATTTAACAATATCGGCTTGATATTTAGCCCGATATATTTGCATGCGCAGGGTTATTGGCTTAGTTAAAGGTGTAGATAACTTTGGTAGTCAAATCTCCCTTTACTAGTAAAGACTTATACCCCCCCCCCCCCCTCTTTTTTTAAAAAAATCTTGGATATGCCTCTGATTGTGGTATTCAAAATATATCAAGTAACTAATTTATATATTACGGATTGAATTGCACAAGCTGATTTGACTTCAAAAAAATTTCTATATTGAAGCTCCATAATTAGTTTAATCTGTTGAGTTAGAGAAGGCCATTTATCTAATAAAACTTTGGCTAAGAATGCCTTTTTAAATACTAAAAATTTATTTTTTTTCAATAACAAAAGCATAGTTTTCTAAATTTGATTTATAACAAATTTACTTCAATTATTTCATCCTTCATATGACCAAACAAAATATGTTGTGATGATTGGGTTGATAAGCCATGTTTCACAAATATTCCAAATTTAAATAAAATAACTACAACATCACTATATTGTGGAAAAATATCTGATCTTAATAAATCATTACATTTTAGTAAAATATGTTCGAGCAAAAGAATTGTAAAATTAAAAGAAAGACTCTGTGCAAAATTGGAGGTAATCATGTTTAAGCTAAAACTTTATATCAAAACCTACTTTACCTTTTAAAATAAACTAAATCAATGTAGTTATTTAAAAATTTATCCAACTCCATTGACATATGATAAGTCTGCCCGAAAACCTAAATATTTTTTAATTAAATTTACTTTAAGCGATGTTATTTTTAATTTGTAAATAGTTTCAGCAATAAAAATAAGGTCCAAGTAGCGCGAACCAATGGTATCTTTTAAGTTGGTATTTTTTTCGTTAATTTTGCAGCGCAACTGTTCTCTTAGTCTTTTAATCTCATCAAGATTTAGGTGTTCAAAAACGTCAGATTCAGATTCAGCTTCAGCTATCATATTTGACAGCATGGTGGGGTTGGTCATATGACAGCAGGTGACTTCACTAGAGCTGGGCGTGTCTTTTTATTCATATTTATATATTAACACATACAAAAAACATTTATTAATTTAGAATAAAATTTAATTTCTTTAGCATAATATGATAAGCGTAAACTTACAACAATTTTATTGTTTTTAACTGATTCACTAGTGGGGTATACATGCGAGCGCGCCTTAAATATTAGATATCAATTTTAACTGTATGATATCTAAAAATTTTTCTTCGCATTAATATTTCTGCCTTAGAAAAAAAAAATTATTTTTATTCATTATGCAAGTTATGGTAATCCAACAAGTAAATTATTTATCAGAACCATAAATATTAAACATTTGTGACTAATAAAATTGTATATTTTTAAAAAAAAAATATAAATAAATTTCTTCTAAATTCATGTTTTAAAAATAAATGAATGAGTTATTTATATACTATAAGTTAATCTTTTGGTCAGGGTAATTTTAATTTTTATAAATAAAATTAATATTTAATCCGTTGAGGTAAAATAATTGTAACACGAGTACTATAGAGTTCATATGGACTCCAAATTTAACCTCTGTAATTTTACAGGTTTTAAAATTATGGATTTTATTTTTTATATCTTAAAGTAAATGTGTACTTTCTTTATAATATAATCATTGTATACTTGATTTTATTTAACATGTAAAAATTATTTAAAAATGGAAATCTCTTTTAATTTTCTATGCTGCATTTAGATAATTATTCCCACTATTTTCAATATTAAGATAATTTGGTTAGTAAATCTAGTAGAATATTGAAAAAACCATAAAAAATTAATATGGGCGCGTTCAGACTTGTTTCATTTTTTTATTAAAAAAAAAGAATTTTTAGAAATTTTAATTTTTTTTTTAATTTTATACAAACTTTTCTCTCAGAAAAAATATATAAATGCATAACAAAAATTGGCAACTCTTTGTAAAAAAAACATTTAATGTCAAAAGGTACCTATTATAAATAAAAAATTATTTTTGGCTATTATTCACCTAAGTAAATGTTTTATAAGAAAATTAATTTGCAACATTGATATGAAATACAATAATTTTTAATCTATTAACCCGTGATTAGCACTGTGGATTTATGTACTCCAGCACTACTTAAATTTAGAATATCTTTGACAATATTATATATTAGACAGGTCAACAATTTTATGAGAGTTATGAGTTAACTACAGAGATCAAATTTGACATCTTAGGGAATATCAATCCGTTTACCGTTTTTCCTAATCAAACTTAGTTAGTTAGGTATAAACATTAAAAGTTTTAGCAAAAAAGGTCAAAAAAACAAATTCAAAAACAAAAATAAATTTAAATTTTATTTTTGCATATTCATAATTGTTAAACTGTTAAATTCAAACTTCAATTAATATTTTTATTAAAAACCGATAATATATCAGTATTTAAGTTTGGACGCGAAATATTTTGTATTATCTAAATGCCGATGTAAGAGCTTAATATGTTAATATAATTTGTTTCTCATTATTTGTGATTTGAATATAAGTTACGAGGGACTTTTATATGCAAAAAAGATTTTTACATTTTTTCTTTTTAGGGTATATAGATCTGTCAATTTGGTCAAAAAAGGCCATTTTTCGATATAGACGAATCTAAGGGGCCAAAGACGGAAGAAACTAAGGAAAAACGAAAAACATATATGAGGTTAGGCCATCATGGGGATGCATTCTTTTATGTTTTCATAAAATTCACATTTATGACATTCATATTTATTCACCTGTGTTATGGCTCAAATTTTTGTGTTTTTTAAATATATACTAGAATATGTGACCCGGCCTCGCCCGGGATATCCCGTTATTATTGCATGCTTATTAACGCATTACCCTAAATCAAATGCTTTGCCCATTACTCGACCAATATAAACTCAATGAGGCTAAAAATTTTATGGAAAATAAAGGTGAGCATATTTAATATTTATCAATAAAAAATAAGGTAATTTAATAAATAAAAAATTCGAAACCCCTTAAAGAACGAATATTATGGATATTTGGAGTTTTGGCATGGAGATTATAAATTTATATTATAAGTGTCGCTCAACTTTACTTTAAGGAATTTGAGGTTTGAAAATTTGAATACGCTCTATTTTTGATAAATTTTGGCTGAATTGAGCGAAGTTTTAAGCAAGCCTACACTAAGTTTTACAAACTTTTATTTAAAAAGCTAATGTTTCTCATTAAAAAATGGTCATTTCTGGACTTTCAAACGTTAATATCTTAAAAACTATAAGCGAGCAACAATTTTTAATAGAAAATTAGATTTTCAGGGCAATATTGACCAAAAATTCTTTTTAACGACTTTGGTCTGGGGTCGTTGTATTAAGAATTAGCCTATAATTTAAAATTGGTTGTGTCTATCTAACATACTAAATTTAGAAATCATATTTTTTTTGAAATTGTCTATCTAATATACTAAATTTAGAAATCATATGGTATTTGAAATTAAAAATATAAAATATTAAAATATAAAACTATAATTAATATAAAAGATAATATTGATAAACATGTTAAATAAAAAGAATATTTATTACCGTTAATTATATTTCTTGGCTATTATAGTGAAATTTCTTATATTGTACGTTTTATGTACCTTTCGGTACCTGATGCATAACTCGGCTCCTATATACTCTTAGAGGCTGAAATTTGCATCGAATTTCAAGTAAATATTCTTAAATTAGCTATTAAAATTTGAAAGTATTTTATAGTCAAAATTTTGAAATAATAGAACTCGAGTAAAAAAACCCATTTTTTTTTTGAAAAGTTTTAAAATATCGTATCTTAATAATGAAAGTAGCTAGAGGTCTGAAATTTTTCACGTGCATTAATAGGTACTTAATATGGAGTAAAATCAAAAATATTTTTTAATTCTTTTGGGCGCAAAACGTTTTTTTCGTTTTAATTAAGAAATATGCACACCTCGTGGATAAAAACAAAAAATTTGCCATCCCAGACACCTTTTACACAAACGATTTTTTTTTTCGTCGATTTTGGACGGTAATCACTAATACTCTAAAATTTCATTTCTAATAATATAGATAACGGAAGTAGCTAAAGGTCTGAAATTTTTTATGTGCATTAATAGGGATATACTTGATATAGAGTGAAAATTTCAAAAATATTTTCCAATTATTTTGGTCGTAAAACGGTTTTTTTTATTTTAATAAAAAAATATGCACATCTCGTGGATAAAAACTAAAAATTGGCATTCCCAGACACATTTTACACAAACGATTTTTTTTTTTGTCAATTTTGAACGGTAATCACCAAAACTCGGGATTTTCATTTCTAATAATATAGATAACAGAAGTAGCTAGAGGTCTGAAATTTTTCACGTGCATTAATAGGGATATACTTAATATAGAGTAAAAATTTCAAAAATATTTTCCAATTATTTTGGTCGTAAAACGTTTTTTTCGTTTTAATAAAAAAATATGCACACCTCGTGGATATAAACAAAAAATTTGCCATCTCAGACACCTTCTACACAAACGATTTTTTTTTCGTGGATTTCGAACGGTAAACAAAAAACCTCGAAAATTTGATTTTTAATAATATAGATTATACAAAATTAGCAATTAATATTTGGTTTAAAACTAATAACAAAATTTGTTTAAAAATAAATAATTCTATTGGGGTCCATATGTACTCCACACTGTCAATTTTAATGTTAAAAACCTGAAACTGCTTCATAAATTTAAACTTGAATAATTGCAACCTTATTTTTTAGTTAATTTTTTAAATAGTTTTACATATTAAGTATATAATTTGTAATGTATAATAATCATATGAATAATATTTTTTATCTTTATAATATCTAATTTTTATAGTAAATAATTGCCCATAATTTTTTATTTTAAAATATTTTCACGAATCTTAAAAAATATGTTAAATTAGACTTCAGGGGCGTCTCGAGGTGTGTGTGTGGGGCGGGGGGGGGGGCGCAAAAGGGGGCAATTGCCCACCTTTAGAATTTTTTTTAACTTTTATGATGTAATCAGCGTTTGAATTTATATATCAAACATATATAAGAGGGTAAAAAGAAGTTAAAAATAATTACATTAGATGTATTTCGAATCTAAAATATATTGATCCTAATGTCATCCGGTCATTGTTTTCCATTTTTTTAAATCGATTTAATCCTTATTCGGTCCATCCAGAATCTTAAATGGGCCAATAGAGTTCAAAAATATTTATAATTGTCTAAAGCCGGTTCGTTTGGACAAAAATTGCAGACACATAAACATCCCCCTAGCGCAACCCATTTCTTTAATGTCCGGCCGAGCAGCAAAAATTAATTTGGCATGCAAAATAATTCCTCTACTCTTATATCAGCTCAAAATTGAATTTTTAGGTTTAAAGAATATCAAATAAGACACACTGTCCAGAACCATTTATATTCTACACAGGGAGGTTCAATTAGAAAAATAGTATCTGCCACTTCTAGCCTCCTTACATAAAATCAAAACTAATAAAGTTAAGGAGGGAGAAACAAACTTTTTAAAGTATGTTTTTATTAGTAAAGGCTACCAACACTACGGTAAAAGCAATAAATCATCACAATATAGGAGAAATGAAGGACATTTTATTTTTGAAACAATTTTTTTTATATAAAAGACATTTTTGCTTTAAGGTCAAAATTCTAACTTTTATTTTTTACCCCTTACAAAATTGAAATAGCCTAACGGGCCTACATATATATTAACCTTAATAATTCACAACGGGCCGCATTTTTAAGATCTGGCCCGCCCGAAATTGCGTGTGGCCCGGTCCGAAATAAATACTTTATTTTTAGTCCGGCCCTGCCCGACGTTTTTTTATAAGAGGTCTGGCCCGGCCCGAATTCGGCCCGTAATATTGTGAATATTACCAATTAAACATCAAATATAGCATTATTGGAATTATTTATATCCAGAGCATTATTTGATTTAAAGTAATCATTAAATTATATAATCCAATTTTTCCTGGCCTAAACAGTTTCTGTTTTAATAGTAATATTCTTAAGAATTGAGGGTTTAGACAGAATTTATAAGATAGCAACGCACAGTTTATTAGATGTTGGACACCTGACGCTTTACAGGTAACCTCAAAATTGAGGGCAAAGGTGGGCCATATATGCAAATTCGTTTCGGACTGGGTATGAAAAACGATTACGGGCGGGCAGCTAAATTATAATAAGTAAGACGATTTGGGTGGAAATATTACGTTCGGTCTTAACTCTAATAATAATACGTTTTGGGGTTATCATTTAGATTTTTTTATTTTTAATTATCCGCAGGGGATTTAAAATAAATGTCAAAATATTAACAATATATTTTAATCAATTATATTGAGCCTAATATCATCCAACCATATTTCTTTATTAATATGCTGTAATCTTCAATCGGGCCACAAAAAATATAAATGGGACCCAAAAAAATTTTAAGGAAGGTCTAAAGCCGGTTTGTAAAAAGACAAAACAGATCTCCAATTACCCATATTTAAGGCCCGGCGAAGCAGGTTTTGAATGCTTTAACCCTAACAAAAGGTTAAATAGCTTAAATAAGTTTTAAAAGGTGTAAATATTTTATTGTTTTGGTGCTCCTAAAAGTTCGACACCTGTGCGCAGTTTTCTGCACTAACTTAGGAATCTTTTACGTGCTATCAAAATTACCTACGCGTTTTAAGGCACCTTGGTATGTTTAAATACCTGCTTACATTTAAATCTTTATTGCGCGCTAGGATTCTCGATGCATTTACACAGGTAGGGGAGACCGGGGCGAAATGGTTGGTGGGGTGAAATGATTAATGGATATATCTCTGCCATATTCAATATATATAAATTTTATATATGTTGTAGAACTTTAAACAAGCTATCGATTCATTATATTTTTTACATATACATTTATTCGAAAAAATTTAAAAAATCTCAATTAAAGAAAAAATGCTATTTCAAATTTATGTTTTAAGCAACAATAATTTTGCTTTATTTTTGATAATATGTTACCTCGAAAATATTATTATAAATAAAAGATTTAATAAACACTTCGTTGTAAGAATATAATACATTTTCAACTTAAAACTTAATGTTATTTGAACATTATTGATTTTGCAAACACTACTCAATGCGGGGCGAAATGAACATGTTCATTTCGCCCCATCATGCGTAATTATAAAAGAAAAAGTTTGAAGACAGATGAAGACATTCTCAAAGAAACCCTTATAACCTCAAAAAAACAATTTAAATCCATAATTAGATTAGAAAACTAGCATATGAATATGCTGTCATACTTAACAAAAGAACCCCTACCAGTTGGATTGAACAAAAATTAGCTGGACCTGATTGGTTCAGCAATTTTATAAAAAGAAACCCTATCATTTCTATAAGAATGAATGTACCAGTCTAGCCAGGATATCTGGTTTCAATATAGAAGCAGTCAATGGTTTTTACCAGAACCTAATAGATCTAATGGAAAAATATTATTTTGAACCTCACATGATATTCAATTTAGATGAAACTGGTTTAATAACAGTTCCTTCACCATCTAAAGTGGTTGCACAGAAGGGTGTTAAGCAAGTTTATTATACATTATATTAATTAATTACTATGTAGGAACAATTGTTTCTGCTGAAAATGGCAGCCTTGTTACCATGTGTATTGCCATAAATCCAGTTGGGCAATTAATTCCACCTTATTTCATTTTTTCTAGAAAAAATTTTAAGGTGGAATTAACTAATGGTCCTAATGGGAGTGATGGTTGTGGCAATTCATCAGGGTGGATGAAAGAAGAGTTTGTGGGGTATTTAAAACATTTTGTAAAATATGTTAAATGCTCAACTGAGGATCCAGTAAATTGAATTATTATATTTTAAATAAAGGCACTTGTAATTATGGATAACCATGTATCTCATATATCCATAAAAGCAGTGAACTTTCTTAAGATAATGGGATTAAAATGGTCACATACCACCTCATTGTTCACATAGACCTTCAAACCCTTGATGTTGGGATTTTTGGGCCACTGGTAATTGATTATGATATAATAATTTTTATAATACGATTTAAATCTATATTTATTTTTCAATATATAAGGTTTATTTGAAATTAAAGCTGTAAATTTAATAAATTTTACACACTTTCATTTTGCCCCATGGGTGTTTCATTTTACCCCGTATATGGGGCGAAATGGTTAATACTAGTGGGTTTATACATTGTTCAATATCTTTTTAAAGAATTATATTTTTTTGGTTAAACAAATTATTTTATAAAATATAATGAATTATCTATAAAATGAGCCATTAATTTTTTCTTTTGGATTAAAAATGTGTCAGCAGCAACGATTTTGCAAAAATATGTTCATTTCGCCCCGGTCTCCCCTACATTAGTGAAATACCTCGGCGTTTTTTATCTGCCGCCCATTTTTAAGTATTATAAAAGTTGCGCGATTACTACGTTTGCGCACTTCTGAATGGACCTATCTACGCGCTTTCAAAAAGGCGCTTCTTAATACAGGTTTGCGCCTATGAAAATTTGAGTCTGCATGCTTTTAGGATATTACACACTTTCTAAATTCAATTTGACCCCTATTCATTAATTTCATACTCTAGCATAAAAAAATCAAAAACGTCTAATGATCGATATTTTAAAATTTATCACATAAAGTTTCACTATTTGTCGCTTAAATTATGCAAAAATTGCCGGCGGTATATAGGCTTTGGACGTTAAGGTCAAATCCAGACAGTATTCCGCCGGCGAAAATGCGTTTTGGACGTTGACTATACGCCAATATAATATTCCGCCGGGGGAATATAAGCTTTGGACGTTGAGGTCAAGTCCAGACAATATTCCGCCCGCGGAATATTGCGTTTGGGCGCTGTATAATAATGATACAGAGGTTAATTTATTAGTGCTTAGAGGGGTGAGCTCACTCTTTTCTCACACTTTTGCGCTACCTTCAAAGAGTGAGTGAGCTACCTTTCCCTTTAACCTCAGTACGGGTCGCGGGCGTGTTTTTTGTGGAGTTGGCTCTCAGACAAATATGTGAGTTCTCATAATTGAGAAACTCTATATGCTCTAAATTAAAATTTTCTTACAGTTTTAAATTTAAATAAGCACTTAATTACAAAAAATTTGAGCTCAGGTCAAGCTTAAAACTTAATATAAATGAGAGACTGTTTAGTTTTGAATGAAAAAGTTGTCTTTTTGAATGTTGAGCATCGTATATATTTTATTGTCCCTAATATAACGGAGTTTTAGAGGTAAAATTTTGAGGCCCAAATGTCTGAGAGCTAATTATTAATATATATTCTTAATTTTTTAGGTATTTTGGGTGAGTATTATAGATTTATAGATAAATTACTGCACTCAGACTATTTTGACGTTACAGGTATTTTCAATAAAGTTTTTAATGCGAATGTGGCACCATAATGTCGCAAAATTAATTTTAAATCAAGCAAACAAATTTATTGATATTTTTGGGTCAGTTGGGGTCATTTGATCAGGTGTATTCAAGAGATTCTTTTTATGCGAAATAAATGTCACTAAAATGTCGCGAATTTAATTTTAAATCAAGCAAATAAATTTTTATTGGTATTGGGCTAGTTGGGTCATTTGACGATATTACTGGTGTATTCAAATGCGAAAGAAGTGTCACCAAAACGTTGCAAAATCAATTTTTAAAGCAAATATATTTTTACTGATATTTTTGAACTGACCCAAAAATATCAATAAAAATTTATTTGCTTAATTTAAATATGATTTTGCGACATTTTGGTGACATTGCTTTTGCATTAAGAAAATTTGAATACACTTGCAAAATCGTCAAATGACCCCAACTGACCCAAAAGCAATAAAAATTTGTTGCTTGATTAAAAAAAGATTTCGCGACATTTTGGTGAATATTTTCCCACAAAAATAAAATTTATTGAAAACATCTGTAAAACCGTCAAATAAGCCAGTCTGGCCAAAAAATATTTAGAAACATGTCAACTTTTGCAAGAATTTATAAAATTTTAGTGTCAAATAATTTTATTTTAAAAATTAGGATTTTAACTAATTAATAAAACTTCTCGAAATAATTACGACAATAATCAACAAAAGTCAAACAATATTTTTTTTATTCATAACTTATATAAATTATCTACATAAATGCACAAAAAAAATGCTTTTTTAAATTTTCCATTTAAAAGCCTTAGCATCGGTAAAATGGACAATAAGCCTCGAACTCAGAAATAGAAAAGGGTCCCCTCAATGAATAGCCTCTGCGAGTGCATTGGAGTTAATAAATAACAACCACTCGTCTCACTCACTTCCATATCTTAAAGTTTATAGTTATACTCAGGCAAGCTCACTCGCTTGCCATTTGCTAAGATTAATCAAGTGAGAGTGCAATTGGAGTTAAATAAGGACCCCCTCCGTATCTTTTTTCTTCTTGTGAGAACAACCACCTCGAGTCTCGACCTCACTTTCTATATCTTTAAAAATTTATAGTTATACTAAGGTAAGCTCACTCGCTAGCCATTTTCTAAGATCGTAATCATGTTTTCTTGAGGTGATTCTTTCTTAAAATGTTCAGACCTAAAAACACGAAATAAACAATAATATTGATATATTTAGTTCATTGACAAGATTTGTTTAATATAATAAAATGAGAAATTTCCATTTTCAGTTTTTACTTTGAGTTAAATGAAATTTGTAATATATACTTATAATAACTTATATTAGATTATAATTAAAGAGCACGTATTTTTCTTCAAATGATAGCCTTAAAACTCTTGAAGTTATAAAGGTTTAAAATTGGGGTCCAACACGAAATAAACAATAATATTGATATATTTAGTTTATTGACAAGATTTGTTTAATATAATAAAATGAGAAATTTCCATTTTCAGTTTTTACTTTGAGTTAAATGAAATTTGTAATATATACTTATAATAACTTATATTAGATTATAATTAAAGAGCACGTATTTTTCTTCAAATGATAGCCTTAAAACTCTTGAAGTTATAAAGGTTTAAAATTGGGGTCCGTATGGACCCCACTTTAACAACCAATTTAACTTTTAACCAGGCTCAACGCTGCTTGAGATTAGAACACAACCAAATTTACATGCGCTCAAGATCGTCTGATCTTTAACAATTAACAGACGATTTTATTATTACGATCTAAAGGTTAATTTATCGACACACTGTAGTGTATTTAAATTTTATTGCTCAAAACGTTTTTCTTGAAATTTGAAATTTCCGGCTCTATTTGTTACACCCGGGGCCGAAAATATATAAAATAATAAACCGAGCCGATTCGTAGGTGACTAAATGAATGGGGCGGATGGGCATCAATTCCATTTACTCTTAATTATTATGCCCCGGCGGAATATTATATTGGCGTATAGTCAACCGCATTTTCGCCGGCGGAATACTGTCTGGATTTGACCTTAACGTCCAAAGCCTATATACCGCCGGCAATTTTTGCATAATTTAAGCGACAAACAGTGAAACTTTATGTGATAAATTTTAAAATATCGATCATTAGACGTTTTTGATTTTTTTATGCTAGAGTATAAAATGTTTAATGAATAGGGGTCAAATTGAATTTAGAATTAAGAAAGCATGCAGACTCAAATTTTCATAGGCGCAAACCTGTATTAAGAAGCGCCTTTTTGTAAGCGCGTAAATAGGTCCATTCAGAAGTGCGCAAACGTAGTAATCGCGCAACTTTTATAATACTTAGAAATGGGCGGCAGACTCTAAAAAACGCCGAGGTATTTCACTAATGTAGGGGAGACCGGGGCGAAATGAACATATTTTTGCAAAATCGTTGCTGCTGACACATTTTTAATCCAAAAGAAAAAATTAATGGCTCATTTTATAGATAATTCATTATATTTTATAAAATAATTTGTTTAACCAAAAAAATATAATTCTGTAAAAAAATATTGAACAATGTATAAACCCACTAGTATTAACCATTTCGCCCCATATACGGGGTAAAATGAAACACCCATGGGGCAAAATGAAAGTGTGTAAAATTTATTAAATTTACAGCTTTAATTTCAAATAAACCTTATATATTGAAAAATAAATATAGATTTAAATCGTAATATAAAAATTATTATATCATAATCAATTACCAGTGGCCCAAAAATCCCAACATCAAGGGTTTGAAGGTCTATGTGAACAATGAGGTGGTATGTGACCATTTTAATCCCATTATCTTAAGAAAGTTCACTGCTTTTATGGATATATGAGATACATGGTTATCCATAATTACAAGTGCCTTTATTTAAAATATAATAATTCAATTTACTGGATCCTCAGTTGAGCATTTAACATATTTTACAAAATGTTTTAAATACCCCACAAACTCTTCTTTCATCCACCCTGATGAATTACCACAACCATCACTCCCATTAGGACCATTAGTTAATTCCACCTTAAAATTTTTTCTAGAAAAAATGAAATAAGGTGGAATTAATTGCCCAACTGGATTTATGGCAATACACATGGTAACAAGGCTGCCATTTTCAGCAGAAACAATTGTTCCTACATAGTAATTAATTAATATAATGTATAATAAACTTGCTTAACACCCTTCTGTGCAACCATTTTAGATGGTGAAGGAACTGTTATTAAACCAGTTTCATCTAAATTGAATATCATGTGAGGTTCAAAATAATATTTTTCCATTAGATCTATTAGGTTCTGGTAAAAACCATTGACTGCTTCTATATTGAAACCAGAAATCCTGGCTAGACTGGTACATTCATTCTTATAGAAATGATAGGGTTTCTTTTTATAAAATTGCTGAACCTATCAGGTCCAGCTAATTTTTGTTCAATCCAACTGGTAGGGGTTCTTTTGTTAAGTATGACAGCATATTCATATGCTAGTTTTCTAATCTAATTATGGATTTAAATTGTTTTTTTGAGGTTATAAGGGTTTCTTTGAGAATGTCTTCATCTGTCTTCAAACTTTTTCTTTTATAATTACGCATGATGGGGCGAAATGAGCATTGAGTAGTGTTTGCAAAATCAATAATGTTCAAATAACATTAAGTTTTAAGTTGAAAATGTATTATATTCTTACAACGAAGTGTTTATTAAATCTTTTATTTATAATAATATTTTCGAGGTAACATATTATCAAAAATAAAGCAAAATTATTGTTGCTTAAAACATAAATTTGAAATAGCATTTTTTCTTTAATTGAGATTTTTTAAATTTTTTCGAATGGATGTATATGTAAAAAATATAATGAATCGATAGCTTGTTTAAAGTTCTGAAAATTTATATATATTGAATAATTTTTGGCAGAGATATATCCATTAATCATTTCACCCCACCAACCATTTCGCCCCGGTCTCCCCTACCTGTGATTTTAAATGCATCGAGAATCCTAGCGCGCAATAAAGATTTAAATGTAAGCAGGTATTTAAACATACCAAGGTGCCTTAAAACGCGTAGGTAATTTTGATAGCACGTAAAAGATTCCTAAGTTAGTGCAGAAAACTGCGCACAGGTGTCGAACTTTTAGGAGCACCAAAACAATAAAATATTTACACCTTTTAAAACTTATTTAAGCTATTTAACCTTTTGTTAGGGTTAAAGCATTCAAAACCTGCTTCGCCGGGCCTTAAATATGCGTAATTAGAGATCTGTTTTGTCTTTTTACAAACCGGCTTTAGACCTTCCTTAAAATTTTTTTGGGTCCCATTTATATTTTTTGTGGCCCGATTAAAGATTACAGCATATTAATAAAGAAATATGGTTGGATGATATTAGGCTCAATATAATTGATTAAAATATATTGTTAATATTTTGACATTTATTTTAAGTCCCCTGCCGATAATTAAAAATAAAAAAATCTAAATGATAACCCCAAAACGTATTATTATTAGAGTTAAGACCGAACGTAATATTTCCACCCAAATCGTCTTACTTATTATAATTTAGCTGCCCGCCCGTAATCGTTTTTCATACCCAGTCCTAAACGAATTTGCATATATGGCCCACCTTTGCCCTCAATTTTGAGGCTTGCTTTTCAATATACCTGAGAGAGCCAAAATGTGCTCTTTATCTTTTTAGAAAATTTTACCCCTTGTGGGGAAAATATGCTTGATGTTTCAGGCGGTTATTTTACCTGTAAAGCGTCAGGTGTCCAACATCTAATAAACTGTGCGTTGCTATCTTATAAATTCTGTCTAAACCCTCAATTCTTAAGAATATTACTATTAAAACAGAAACTGTTTAGGCCAGGAAAAATTGGATTATATAATTTAATGATTACTTTAAATCAAATAATGCTCTGGATATAAATAATTCCAATAATGCTATATTTGATGTTTAATTGGTAATATTCACAAAAAATATTACGGGCCGAATTCGGGCCGGGCCAGACCTCTCATAAAAAAACGTCGGGCAGGGCCGGGCTAAAAATAAAGTATTTATTTCGGGCCGGGCCACACGCAATTTCGGGCGGGCCAGATCTTTAAAATGCGGCCCGGTGTGAATTATTAAGGTTAATATATATGTAGGCCCGTTAGGCTATTTCAATTTTGTAAGGGGTAATTAAAATAAAAGTTAGAATTTTGACCTTAAAGCAAAAATGTCTTTTATATAAAAAAAATTGTTTCAAAAATAAAATGTCCTTCATTTCTCCTATATTGTGATGATTTATTGCTTTTACCGTAGTGTTGGTAGCCTTTACTAATAAAAACATACTTTAAAAAGTTTGTTTCTCCCTCCTTAATTTTATTAGTTTTGATTTTATGTAAGGAGGCTAGAAGTGGCAAATACTATTTTTCTAATTGAACCTCCCTGTGTAGAATATAAATGGTGCTGGACAGTGTGTCTTATTTGATATTCTTTGAACCTAAAAATTCAATTTTGAGCTGATATAAGAGTAGAGGAATTATTTTGCATGCCAAATTAATTTTTGCTGCTCGGCCGGACATTAAAGAAATGGGTTGCGCTAGGGGGATGTTTATGGTGAGTTGTCTGCAATTTTTGTCCAAACGAACCGGCTTTAGACAATTATAAGTATTTTTGAACTCTATTGGCCCATTTAAGATTCTGGATGGACCGAATAAGGATTAAAACGATTTAAAAAAATGGAAAACAATGACCGGATGACATTAGGATCAATATATTTTAGATTCGAAATACATCTAATGTAATTATTTTTAACTTCTTTTTACCCTCTTCTTATATTTCAAAGAATGAGAATATATAAGAAAAAAACTAATAACGTATTAGAATTAAAGTTCCGGGCCGTGATATTCCCATCCTATTATAGCTTAGGCCCTGATCGCCCAACTCTTTTTTTATTTGAGACCGGGTCCGACCCAAATTTACAATGCCGGGAAATTTATAAGCTATAAATTTTTTGATTTGAAGTTACCAGTATACAGAGCAGATAAAACACCTTTCATTGTTGATTAATAAATTTTCCATTTTTAATTTGTTAACAACTTAAAAAATAAGAAGTCGTCCAGCCTAATTTACCCATTTTTCGGGCTTTCAGTAATTTAAAAGTTTTTTATGAGAGGACTAAGTTTATATGATGACTAGAATCCAAAAAATGGCTTTTATCATTTTATTAAATTTTATATACCCCTAAAAAAGAATGTCAAATGTCCACACAAATGTAATATTTTATATAAAAAAATTCAATTATAATCATAGCACCATGCTCCGCTTAAAAGCCCTTGACACCTCGCGATATATTTTTTTCTTAAATAATTTGCCTACAATCACGTTAGAGATAGTCGAGAACCGAAAGTCCGGCCCCCGGCCAGCCAGGAATCAGGGGCTAGGGCGGTTCATATTTTATAACCGGCTAAACGCAATGGGCTTAAATTTAAAAATAGAAATTACGGGCCAAGATGGGCCGAAGTTTTAAATTTCATATGCTCTATTTGAAATTATTATTCAAGGACTAAAAACGATAAATTTATTTTCACACGAAAATGAGTATTACTTTTACACTCTATTTTTATTGTATTTCTAAAACAACACTTTTTTAGCTTGTAATTACTAATTTTTGGGCCTTATTTTTGAACCGGCCCTAAATTTGAAAAAACAAATTTTGGTTCTGGCCGATGGCTGTTGGGCCAGAATTTGGTCCGATCTAATTTATATCTTTAGCGCGCCTTTAAAAATAATCAGCGTCAATTCAATATCGTTGCGTTTTTGAGAATTTTAATGTAATTTATATTTTGCACGTTTAAGATTTCGCGCAAGTTAAAGATACCTCAATTCTTAACCAAATAATGGCGATTTTAAATTCAGAAAAAATTCGTGCTTTTGAGCCTTCATTGGTACGCTTTTGATAACCAAAAGTTTTTAGATTTTTAGTTCTGTGGCTCCGCGTCTTTTCACATTATATCTAGAAACATAATTTATGCTGTTGCAACTGTGAATATTAATTTTTAAAATACTTAAAACCCGCGATTAGGTAAGTGAAAAAAAGTAAGAAATACTTTGTGGAAGAACCGTACCTCAATTTTAAACTTTTTATATTACAGGAAGTTATTAAATTCAATATATGTTTCACTTCTAATAAAAGAAGAATCATTCATGTATTATTTGAATTAAACATTAATTTATATTTTCCGACCTATAGGTCATTATATAGAATTAAATTTACCCCATGTCGAACAATCGTAAAATTTTTGATATTTTTAACAGTTATTTGGCCAGGCGTCAGAGATTCAATGTACTTTGCTTTGCCACCAAAATTTTTTTTTAATTGAGTTCTCAAATTACGCTTTTATTTAAAGGCAGTTAAAACGGGGTGAAACTTATGTAATCAATGCATGATTTATTCTGCAAACATTTTCATTGTTAATACTGAGCTAGAAAAAGTGTATAGTGGCAATTTCACGCTATAACAGATTATATCAATAATGTTTTGGACCATAAAAATTAGATAACAAAAAAGAAATCGTCCTGAATCAAGTGCTGCGACTTATCAATAAGTATAATATTATACTGTGCTTACCTTAATTTAAACAGATATCACATGGAAAAGGACTGCCAATTTAAATTTGGTCATAATTTTTGCTTCTCTGACCAAACATTATTTATAAAAAATTTCATGTTGGTTGTTTACACATTTGGTCTATTGATTTAGAAAAACCAGCGTTTACCCATTTTCATTGATTGTTGAATTTTCTTGATAAAATAATATCCATATCGCAATTCTACAACATAACTATTTTTTGGCTGGAATAAATGAAACCTCATAATTCCCATTTGAAAGTTCTAATTATTTTTAACTTAATGACTAAATTAATGTGCAGCTCATTAAAAATTAAAAGATATGCAAATCCACGATGCTGCAAACATGTAGAAATAAATCCTGAGCATAATTTTGTAAATTTTAAATCTGAATTAATCAAAGAATCCCCAAGGAATGCTCAAATTTTTGTACATATACCGCTACAACCAAGTAATTCAGAATGGAAGAAGATGTCATTCGATTTGAATTCTCTTTATTTAAAAACAAACGTTTTTTCGCCTAAAGGTTATTAACATTTAAGTTTTGACTGAGAATTAGAGATCAAAATCGGGCTCCGAAGGACCAAAATATCCTACCTGGGGGCCGGGTGTGAATTATAAAAAACGAATTTATGGCCGATTTTTTACATCTCATTTTTGCCTTTTTTTTTAATATTAAACAAAAAATAAAAATGATAGATATATCATCCAATGTTAAAAGGTGATTTTTCTGCGCTCTGTATTTTAATTTTTTGGGAAATGCAATATAAAATTTGTTAACCGTATTTGCATATTTTAGCCGGGCCTGGCCTAGTTTACAAAATATATTGAGCGGGCCCATCTATCCTGAATCTAGAAGTTAAAATAATTTTTTTAGTACCCAGAAAAGTTTAAATTCTTTGGGTATAACTTCTCAAATTAGACTGTATAAATCTAAATTAGCAGGGCCGGGTCGGGCCTAAAACAAAAAACCTTTGGGCCAGGCTAAGCTTCAATTAAAAAAAATGTCGGGCGGCCCGGGCCAGAATACCACGGCTCGGTTTGAACTCTAATTCCGCTTAAAAATTCCGCACTAATTAACGAATGTTAAATGCATAATAGATATACTACTTTTAAAAACGTTGACCAAATATATCTATAAAGTTAAACCGGCATTACAATCATATTAAATTCAGCCTTTACTAAAAATTGAGGAATAAAGTTATAATAACAAATATAAAACAAAAAAATATGGCCAACTTTAAATATTAAGTTTTGAACGAGATTTTAAAAAACCAATTCTTATTTTATAAGGCACAAAATTCTATTTTACTATAGCAGGCAGGCATTATGCCGACCGAAAGTTAAAAGGTTCCAATGTGAAAAAATATTATTACGAATTTCTATTTACATGGTTTTTGAAACACAAATCGAACAAACCCGCAAATGTATTTTTTTTATATAAATGTTTATTAATATTATTTTTTGAGTACACATAAGGCCAGAATTTTGGCGGGGACGAGTTAAATAAAATTTAAATTCTTTTATATATATAATATATTTTAACCAACGCAAAGTTGGTCGAAGTTTTCGACCACAGTAGACCCCAACAATTTTTTGTTAATGCAGAATAATTGAATTGGTTATTGTCGAGCTTAAATTATTTATTTAATGTTCACATCCTAATCTAGAAGAGCTCATTTATTTTCCACCACTCGTATGAATATGTTCTTTAAGTTGAAATAATTAAAAAATGCCTAACATTTATTTTGAGATGAAGACATTTCAAGGCTGAAATATTTAAATTAAAACAAATCCGAAAACAACTTTTTTTGGAGTTTTCAGCATTCAAAAAACAAACTGTAATATTGTTGATGAAAGACACAAACAGGCTGAATGTACAAAAATTTAAAAAAAAAGTGTTAGGTTTCTTTAAATGTCAAACAGGCATAAATGGGTTTGAATTTATTTCGTGTTCGGAAATCCTAATAATAACACAAATTAAAATATGTTGGCCACCCCAGTGTAGCAATTTAACGACTATCCTTTTAAAGTCATTAGCTATCCCAGAAGTGTTACAAATTAATAACTTAATCAAAATTTTCAAGCTAAGCCATTCGGCCTGGGGCCCAGAAAAGATAGAAAAAATTAATTATTAACTATTCCTTACTGTTCCTGAACCAATAATAAATATTTTCATCACATAAAAAAATTCAATGTAAAAATTAAATTAAAAATGTCAAAATGATTAATGAATGACCAATTTTACCTCATTTTAACAAGTCTGGAAAGCTGGCGATTTTACATATGGACGAAAAATATTGACTAAGGTTATTTCATAATTTATAAATTTTTATGATCGGAAGTGAATTTTGTAAGAGGTAAAGGCAAAGAATAAAAAAACGCAAGGTTAAATTATTTAATGCAATTTTGGGAGTTAAAAAAGAGACTTACAATTTTGTTTTCTTATCATTGACAATGCCCAGCCCGAATCGGCCTGGAAAATTTATGAAGGCCATAAATTTTTAAAAAATAATTGAAATAAAATTTGCCATTACCCTTTAGCGCGTGTGTCAACTTTGATAATAAATAACAATAACAATCAATATGGCAATAAAAGTTTCCACAGAGTTGGTCATTAACATTTAGCATAATCAAATTATGGAACTTAATTCTGGCATCCCTCAAAAGTGAATTAGAATAAAAAACTATTCGTTAAATAAGATTATGAAAATTCGCATAACACAGGTCAACATATTTTTGAAAGTTATGAGCTAACTACGGAGTTAAAACCTGCCATCTTAGGGATTTTCTAATCCGTTTACCGTTTTAATCAAACTTAGTTAGTCAGCTATAAACATTGAAAATATTAGAAAAAATGTCAAAAAACAAAAAAGATTCGAAAACAAAAAAAATTGATATTTTTTGCATATTCACAACAGTTAAACTTTTAAATTCAAATAATATTTCCATTAAAAACCGGTGTCGTCTTTAAGTTTGGACGCGAAATATATTGTATTTTCTAAATACTGATGTAAGACCTTGATATACTAAAAAATTTTATTTCTCATTATTTGAGATGATAAATATAAGTTACAAGGGATTTTTATATAAAAAAATATTCTTAAATTTTTTCTTTTTAAGGTATTCTCAAGGTCGCAAAAATCTGCCATTTTTTTCAATATGGACGGATATAAGTAGACAAAGGCGGATGATATATGAGATTAGGCCATCATGGGGTTGCATTCTTTTATGTTTTCAAAAAATTTTTTTTTCTGACAATTGTATTTGCTGACCTGTATAATAAACACCTGTTTCGTAATTAATAAACATTTCGCTACTAAAACACTCCATTATTAATGAATATCTATTTCTTTTTAATAAACGCCTATTTCGTAATTAATAGAGCCTATTTTGATTTTCAAGGACTTTTGTTATTAATAAAGGCATTCTTTTTTTAGACTTTCTTTATTAATATAGCTATTTCATAATTTTTACATAATACCGTTTTATAAAGTTTTTTTTATTATTGTTTAGTAATTTTAAGGAATATAAGTTTGGAAACTAGCAATAATTTTATGTTCATATTTGTGTTAATTGCAATATTAAAATTTTTAAAGGGAGGTAGAGGTACTTTAGCCAATTTTTCTCATTTTTAATCGGTATTGGTTTACCCAAATTAAATGTACACCAATTGAACTCATGTTCATACTTTTTTGTATTAAAAATGTGACCTCACAACTCGACGTTGAAGAGCCAAATAACAAACTTATAGAAAAAATGTTAAATAAATTAGGAAACAATCTTTATAATCATATAATAATTTAACAAAATCATCAGTAACAATGTAATTATTAAGTTTTTTATTAGAAAATTTTTTGCTACGTCAATTTCTTTAGATAATGAATTTTTATCAATATTATTTATTTTTAAAAGAGGCTCTATATATCTAAATAAAAGGATAATCAAATTTATAAAGGGAATCTAAAGATTCTAAAAAAAAATTATGGTAAAAAATCTATCAAAAGATTTAATAAATAAATTAATAATATTAAAATAAATACTTTTTAATTTATCATTAATATTTAAATTATTCTCAAACTTATGAGCAGAAAATAAATAAAATCAGAAAAATCTTTAGGTTTAGTTTTTCTTTAATCTATAAATTAATTATTGTCATTTAAGAAAGTCTTATATATATCAAAAGTTTTTAATAAATTTGTAAATGTATTTGTAAACAATGGTGTATTAAATCAAAAGTTTTAGGAACATAAATCGTTTTGCATTGAAATTGAACATAAATTATTTTTAATAAATAAAATAATTTTTCAAATGATAAATACAAAAAAAAATTGATGATTATAAATGTTAATGAAACATATTTAACGGGATCTACACCGAATCTAACCTAAATACCAAGCCCGATGGCTTACAAAATATTTCGTAGTCTCTTTACATAAATAAGAATGTTCTAATTCTATTTTTTTACGAAGTTCTATTACTATTATTATTTTTATTATTATTGTGATTTAAACGTTAAATAAATTTTTTATTATTTTTATCATTTTTTTATAATTTTCCCCTTCATTTTTGGTCCTTCTACGGACGGATATATTCTGTTTATACATCGGATTTGTGCTCCTCTTACAAGGGACCAAATCAAATGCGTGCTGCACTTTCTCGATTTGGAAAGTTCATGACGATATATCAAAACGATGCAAACGATATTAATCTGAAAAACCTAAAACTACGCCGAGCAAAGATAGAATATTTGTTCACCGAATTTGAAGAACTACAATTCAAATTGGAATCGCAAGGTAAGGAGAATGATGATAATGTAATAAAAGAGGTCGAAAACCAGTATTTCAATTTGGTTCAGACCGATGAATTATTACAATCGCAATCTGAGGTAGTATCTTATTCCGAACAGCGAATACGTCTTCCTAAGATTTAACTTCCAACATTTTCTGGATCTTACCATGACTGGTATAATTTCTACAATAAGTTCAACTCATTAATTCATTCAGAAAATATTACAGGTATTGAAAAGTTCAATTACCTCAAAGCGTCCGTCAAGGGAAGCGCAGCGGAAGTTTTCCAATCGCTCGAAATCTCAGAGGCAAACTACCAAAAAGCGTGGAATGCTCTCAAAAAGAGATACGACAACAAACGACTTATATTGCAAAAACACCTGGATGCAATACTCGAGCTTCCAGAGATGCATGAGGAAAACTATCAACTATTACAACAATTCGTAGACGGGCTGAACAAACATACAAGAGCGTTAGAAGCCATGAAGCGACCAGTAGAACACTGGGACGACATCTTGATACATGCAATCTCCAAGAAACTAGATTCAGTCACGATCAAGGCGTGGGAAACATCGTTAGCGAAAGATAAAATTCCCACCCAAAAGCAATTTGTTAAATTTCTCAAACGCCGTTGCCACATTCTTAAAGCCACTTATAAACTTGCAGAGGTAGACAATCGCAAAAATACAGTCCACAGCTCAACATCTGAACCAACATCGAAGGACATTCAAAACATAAACAGATGCAATTCACAGAATTTATCACCGGGGATCGCGAACAAGCCGTCATTGATGAACGGCCAAGCGCAAAGGTTGAGATCGTTTCCGACTTGAAACAGATGTGTCGGCAAATTCTTATGCATCAGTCGCTTTGCCAATTACAGCGGATTTTTGGGAATCCGTCAGAAGGTAGTTTTTGTCTATTTGAAGACAGTTACATACGGTATACGTCTTTTGTGCTTAGCGATCAAAACTCTGAAACAGTTTGCTCATGAAAAAGTCAAAGAATTTCCTATCGGTTCAAAAATTGCTCTGAGAGATTTATACGTTGATGATCTCTTGACAGGGGCCGATACGGTATCTGAATCTCTCGAAGTCATACGGCGGTTTAAAACTTTGCCAAACCATGAGGGTTTGACTTTACACAAATGGATGTCGAACGATCTTGGGTTACTTCTCGATACTGCAGTTAATCTGACGAAACAAAGCCCTATCTTCATGAGCGACGATCAAAACGTTACCTGCGTATTCAGTATTAGTTCTAACACAATCTTTCTAGCAACGAAACGTAAAATATCTTCTACCATTGCCCGAGTTTTCGACTCACTTGGATTGGTAGGACCCATCACGGTCCAAACTAAAATGATGCCAAAATTATGGGTTAAAATGGGATTGGGGTGATCCCATACACAATATGACTGCTAAGGATTGGTTCCAACTTACGAGTCAACTGTTGCATTTTAATGCGATTACAATTCCGCGACTCACAACCAATTATCTTAGCCCACCATGCATGGAAATTTACGAATTTTCGGATGCCAGTGAGAAGGCATATGGAGCTGCAATTTATTTGGTCAGTATCAAAGGGTCTAGTCAAAAGCTTCCATTAGTTTGTTCAAAATCGCGTGTGGCACCTTTAAAGGCCGTTTCCATTCCCAACTTAAATTGTGTGGGGCAGTACGACAAGATTGCTCTCAACAACTATACGAGCACTCCCAATAGATTTCGATAGTATATTATGTTGGTCTGAATCCACAATCGTTTTAGCCTGGATCGCAGCCCCAACACGTTAGAAGACTTTTGTATCTAATAGATTGTCTGAGATTCAAAAGCTCTTTATAGATTGGAAGTGGGAACATGTATCGTCCCAAGAAAACAATGCGGATTTGTTGTCGAGAGGCTGCTCTTTGAGCGAATTGGATAAAACCGTATGGTGGAACGGTCCTGAATTCTTAGTTTCATCATCTAAGTCATACCAAGTCCGCGTGTCAAATGACAATCACGAAAGAAAGAAATAACATTGCTTCAATTCTATTCTAAACATAAAACGTTAACCATGTTTTTATCTGTAGATAATTCATTGTTTTCTACACAACTTTTGATCGTTTACTAAAAGTGATCGCTTACTGTTTACGCTTCATTCACGTAGAATTGCCTACTGTTCGAATTAGTATTTTTCAACCGTTCGCCCCTTTTTGCGTTGGTCACTTTGGTCCTCTTGCAATAAAGGAAGCCACACGAAGAAAATACTGGCAAATCAAGGGTTATGGATATATTTGTCTGTTTTGCCACAAAGGCCGTGTACTTAAAATCAGTGTCGGAATTGTCCACTTAGACTTTTTTAAATGCTTTGAAGCGCTTTATGTCTCGAAAGAAAACCCATTAACATCTATTCCGACAACGGTACCAATCACATCGGGGCCTAATCGGTTCAACCCCCTTAACGCACAAATCGAAGCAATTCTTAAGTCTCGGCCCACGACTCTGATATCAAATGACTCTAACAATTTAATAATGCTGACACCAAGTCATTTTTTGATCGGACGTCCAATAACATCCGCACTGGAGCCAAATCTGACATAACCCAATTTCTCACTTGAAGCGGTGGTAGCATATCGAAATGATGCATAACAACTTTTGTTCTCGATGGTCGCACGAAAATTTAACGCATCCACAACGTCGAAACAAATGGAAAGGGGCATCGACCAATTCAAAACTAGGTCAACATGTACTAGTTGCCGGAAACAATTTACTTCCTTTAATGTGGAAAACCGGTCGAGTTATTAACTTACGCCCAGGCAAGGATTCGAGAATTCGCGTTGCGACAATAACCTGCGCTAACGGTTTTTACAAAACTATGTCCCTTCCCAATTACAGCTGAAGGTGATTTATTGAAAGATTAATTCTTCCAATCCCGGGGAGTATGTTAATAAAACATATATACGGGATCTACACCAAATCTTACCTAAATACCAAGCCCGATGGCTTACAAAATATTTCGTAGTCTCTTTACATAAATAAGAATGTTCTAATTCTATTTTTTTACGAAGTTCTATTACTATTATTATTTTTATTATTATTGTGATAAATTTTTTATTATTTTTATCATTTTTATAATTTTCCCCTTCAATAAATATGATCAAAAAACCCCGACGCTTCGGCCCTGTTGAAGATATAAAAACTTTTTTATTTTTAATTTTTAGAAGAGTATTTAAATATTTTTATGAATTTTTAAAAAAACAATGGCGTCGTAGAGACCACACTACCGATGGGGCAACAGCCGGAGTATGGTCCCGTATTCACTTCCTCGATTGCATCATGCTGAAAAAATTTATGAAGGAGGAAAAAAATATCAAAAAATTTTTCCCTTCACTTAAAATTTTAAGACAATCTTTTACAGCAAAATGCAATCGGTGGTTAAAGCAGTGAATACGGGACATGGTGTCCAGCCATTTTGCTTAGAAATACTTGAACACCACCTTTTTCCCCGGACATACGTTCGCCCCATCGTAGCATTGTGCCATCAGGTTCTTTGGTTCTAGATTATATTCTAACAAAAGATTGTTGACAAGTGAGGATCTTTGGCATCAGACTTATGAATTGCTCTCACAAATATACAGCTTTCTGTAACATCATATTTTTTTATATATCTAATAACAACAGAAATTCTGTGTTAGTTAGATCTCTTTAGCGGAAGAGAACTGTTTGAATGAAAACACTTTATAAAAAAAGTAAGTATTTTTAATAATAATTTTTAGATATTTTGGGGGAGCAAATTTAATTTTATGGGGATGGAAGGGCAAAAATAAAATTTATACGTTTTGGGGGGGGGGGGCAAATCTAATTGGGGGGGGGGCAAAAATAATATTACTATTTATTTGGGGGGGGGGGGGGATAACATAAAATTACTATGCATTTTGGGGGGGGGGGCGGGCAATCAAACCCCCCCCCCCCCCCCCCCCCCCCCCCCCCCAGGGGTCTAGAATTGTGCCTGTACTACTGTGAAGTTTTATTTATAGCAGTTAAAAATATTATAGCATGCCAACAATCTTCAAAAGCCCCTAGGTCCATAAAACCCCCAAGTTTATAACTGGCCCAGACTCCCCTAACTATTCTTTTTCAAAATTTATATAGTTAGATCTTTTTTTGTTTTATGTATTTTTGTGATTCTTTACTTTATTTAAGATGCATTCTAATAATAACTTTAAGAAAAACTCAGGTGATTAATTCACTGGACAATAAAATTTGCACGACCTTAAGCATCAATTATGGCAACTATCGTTTTTGGTCAAGTTTTTGGTGCTAAATACGAATATGAATTCAGAATTTTAGCCAATGCCTCAGATTTTTGGTTATTCGGTGTCAAAATTAAGATTTATTTATTTTTCATATTTATAAAATTAGTGGCTTTCGTCTAAAATCCGTTTTTTGATCCTAAATAACTTGAAAGTAAATTGCTAATAATTTTAAGCTATAACCTTTTTTAGATATGTTTTTTATAGGGAATCTGAATATGCCAGTAGATTTTTTGGTTAATTTATAGTTAAAGAAATTTTGTGTTTTTCTAAACTTTGGACGCGGTTTAAAAAAATTGAAGGCATTCGAAAAAAACTAAACCCGAGATCGTTTTCGCAAGAAAATTAAAAAACCAAAAAAATCCGTTTTTTGATCCTAAATAACTTGAAAGTAAATTGCTGATAATTTTAAGCTATAACCTTTTTTAGATATGTTTTTTATAGGGAATCTGAATATGCCAGTAGATTTTTTGGTTAATTTATAGTTAAAGAAATTTTGTGTTTTTCTGAACTTTGGACGCGGTTTAAAAAAGTTGAAGGCATTGGAAAAAAACTAAACCCGAGATCGTTTTCGCAAAAAAATTAAAAAACCCAAAAAGATTCAAAAACGAAAATAAATTGAAATTTAATTTTTGCTTATTTACAATAGTTAAACTATTAGATTTAAACTTCAAATAATATTTTTATTAAAAACCTATAATATATCGTATCGTATTTAAGTTTGGACGCGTAATATTTTGTATTATCTAATTGCCGATATAAGAGCTTGATATATAAATAAAATTTATTTTTTATTATTTGTGATTAAAAATATAAGTTACAAGGGATTTTTATATGTAAAAAAGATTTTTAAATTTTTTCTTTTTAGGGTATATTTAAATCTGTGAATTTGGTCAAAAAAGGTCATTTTTCGTTATAGACGGATCTAAGGAGCCAAAGACGGAAAAAACTAAGAAAAACAAAAAATGTATATGAGATTAGGCTATCATGAGGATGCATTCTTTTATGTTTTCATAAAATTCACGCTTCTGACATTAAAGGTGGGTGCACTTAAAGTTCCCAAAATTTAAAAAATGACCGAAGGAATGGATTTTGTGTTAAGAGTAGATTTAAAACCGGGGCCTGATATTAAACTTACCCTCGACACACTTTATAGGCTTGGCCCGATCAGAACCTGCGAGTCGGCCGAGGCTAAATCACATTTTCGGCCCTATCCGGTTCAATTTCAAACAAAGTCGTATTTTAAATTTCAATATATTTTGTCCAATAAAATTCAAATACAATGCATCGAAATGTTAACTAAATATACGGACGACCTAGAGCGCATGTAAACTTGGTTGTGATTTACGCTCAAGTTTAGCAGCGTGGAGCCTGGTTACTAGTTGGATTGGTGACTGCCAACGAATTCCAAGCCGTCCATTTTTTTGAGAGCCTAGGCGTAAAAAACTAGGTCACCGGCGCGTTTAAATCTTATAACTCTTCAGGACCTGCTTAACAATTAGGCTAAAACAGGGCAAATGTGTTTCCTTGCAACAATTATACTTTACTTTGATATATTTATGACCGCGGCAACAAAAAATAAATATCTCACAGGATGCGCCGGTTCTAGGGATATAATTTTTTTGCCTAAATTAATATTATGCTTAATTTTGTCTAGAGCCTTGCTCATGTTTTGTACCTCAAGTTGCCATCAAAGATGCTATCGAATCGAAACAATTTATTCAGGATATAGCAATAATTAAAGAAATGCTGCTAATTGAAGAGAAATATAATCGTAATAAAAATAAATTTACCAATAAAATTTTTGTAAATACCGAATCTGTTCCAAAGAGCCGAAACCCGAGCTTAATTCTATACCCACATCTTTTAAAAACCCTGTCAAATAACAAACTGATCAACTTATCGAGTGCTTCGCTAACTACAAATATGAAATTTATGGATTTCAAATTTACGACCCCTGAAATGTTAAAAACATATTTAAATAAAGCTTCTTCAATCAGCATAGATTCTATAATAAATTTGAATTACACAAAGAACGATTATGAGTCAAATGATTTATCAAAATTAATGATTGCTTCCACAACGTCAACAATTTCAGAAAGGACAGTTTTCTTAAATCACAATATTTCATGGCAATATCGGCAGGCAAATATAGATAGCACCATCGGTTTACCTAAACCAACCAGGAATTTGATTCCTTTTTACATTTCTCTCCCTATAACTAGTGAAGTTAAAAAAATTAATTTTTCCAGATGGAAACAACAAACGACGACGAATAATTTTAATCGAACCGGCATGTTGTTGACAAAGGTTAGGCAAACAAAACTATCTCTCAAAGAACAATCAGCCAATTCAATAACACCGAATTTTGTTCATTCTGATTTATACGCTCTTGCGATTAATGTTACAATTATTCCCATATTAAATAATACCTTTAAGACTTCCCAGTTATTACCAGATTTGCGTATTTTAAACACGTCTGGACATAGCACAACAACTTTTAAACATTATTTTTACACATCATCTGTTTCCAAGGTAATCAATACCCTGGAAATAAAAAAGTCAGCTAAAAAAGCAATAAGCCCTTTTAAAAATTATACAAAAATCTTCAAGGTTTCTAAACCTAGTCTTATACTCTATACGACTCCCTTTAGGACAAAAATTATACAGAGGTTACTACATCGTCACCAATATAATTGGATAAAAACTATCGTCCCTACATCAATTAATCATCGAATTTTAAATGCAACACTTCAAATAACAACTGCCTCCGCTATTACGCCTATAATTATTGCCAAAAAATTACTTAAAACTAATGTTTTAAAACCAAGTTTTAAGCCCGTGACTCATTATCAGTTACCAAAGAGACATAAAAATACAAGAAAATGGGAGCGACTTGTAAATTTAAAGAAACAGAGATATTTTAACACAACTGTCTTGGTTAATACTAATCAGCGCAAATTCCCAGTTATCAAAGTCAACACAAACCGCACGGAGGCGGAGCATAAGCTTAAAGTGGTTGCTAACCTAATTCGTAAATCTATTAAAAGGAAGAAGATGAAATTTGATAATATAAAGCCTTTTAAAAAAGGAGCCCTCTTCTTAAATCAACAAAATAAAACAAAAAATTCTAATTTGTCACTTAATCAAATAAGGTTATTTGAAGCATTACCTTTTTATAAAAGAGTTAATTATAAATAGCTTTATTAAATCTGATTGAAAAATTAAAACAGCAAAAGATCTGAATAATTGTTTTATATCAAAAACGATGCTTGCTTTTTGACTTACCAAAGGTCAGAGATTAGATAAAAATATTTTAACCACAACTTATTGATGAAAAAGTCACCGTTTTTGTAATACCACTGGTTTAAACATGTAACCATTTTAAGTATCTGATATATATAACAAAAATTTTATTTATTCAGTTGCTCACAATTATTATTCCTTAAAAAATAGAATTTTTGATTTTAAATAGTTAATCGTAATTGATTCTAAATAACTAAAAAATGATAATTATCGTCCCAACTAAAACCCGATATTTGAATAAAACAAATTATCACCCAAATATCAGAAAGGTTTTTCCCAGCGTCTCCTACTCCGGAAGGGGGGGGGAGGGGGGTATGACGAGCGTGGCTCATTAAAATTGGCCGTGGGGGGTAGGTTGTTCATGGGGGGTAGGTCTAACAATAGGGGGGTTAAATGAGGAAAAAGACCCCCTTGACCAGCAATATATATATTTAAATTTTTTTGTTATTTTTAAAATTTATTTAATATATGTTTTATTGATTGCCGTCCAATGAACTTCAATTAATTTAAATATTTTGTTATTTTTCTTATTTATTTTACATATGTTTTTATT